>JBBPMM010000036.1:0-118556 GCA_038090335.1 Solioccasus polychromus
CCTAGTTTCATCTTGACATCTCCATTCCAGTGTCAACCCTGACACCTCCATTCCTGTTTCACTATGACACCTTACTCCTGTTTCATGAATCAGCAGCCAACACTCGTTGCTACTGCTTCAGCCTACTCATGTATAAATACTGTAGTTTGCTGAGGACTTCTCCTCAGTTCGAATATCAACTAAGTTCCCCACTATTCTCTCCTGCTCTCCTCAAGTCTTAGCTTGGTCTCCTCCCTGACTAAGCGTCTGACCTCTCGCTACCTTCATCCTCCAAAATACAGGACACAAGTGTGTAAGGGCATAGCTCTCCACCCAAGTAGCTGAAGCCAAGTCTGTCCGACCAACCTTCGACCCAATTCTGCCTACTTTGTCTCCCTCCAACTTCAGAGCAAGAGCAGAATATCGTTGGACCTGATACTTGACAGAACATGACACAAAGCAGAAGAAAATTGTAACAGATATCTCTCTTCACTTCTTCTGAATTCTATTCCACAACTCATAAATCTCATCACTATAGAAGAGGATTCTTGCTCTACAAGTCTCCTTTTGAGATTACTCTAGAGATGCTCAATGGGGTTCAAGTCAGGAGACTATGCAGGCCATACCATAGTCCTAAAATCTTGCTCCTTTAGTCACCCCTTGACCTTTTTGCAAGTATGCTTGAGGTCATTATCCCACTGAAAGATAATGTCAAGAGAATCAAGATCAAAATATTCTAGGGTATTGAGCAATTCATCCTTTAATATTTGAAGATAAAGATCTCCATCCAACCTACCATCAATCTTGATAGCATGGCCAGCTCCCTTCCAAGTCATGCACCTCCAAATTATTATAGAACCTCATTCAAACTTGAGAGTTTCATATACTAACCTATTACTAAGCCTCTCTTCTGGCTTTTTTCATGCTTATTTGCATTTATCTGACCCTAGGCAATTAATTTTAGTCTCATCAGATCATATCACCTTCTTTCAATCCTCCAGAGTTCAATCCTTATTCTTATGAGCATGAGCAAAGTTCAAACATGCTTTATGATATTTGTCTCCAAGTAGAGGATGTTTTGTCTTTACTACAGTCTTCATTTCAGCTTCTTTAAGTGCCTACAGATAGCACTGGGATGAAAAGGCTAATTGACAATATTTGAGAGGGTTTTGGTCACTTGAACTGCATTTTCTGCCTTTTGAGATGAAATAAGATGGACAGCATGATGAACATTTGAGGGAGAAAATGACTTCAATGGACTTTTGGAAGTTAGAATGCTCTCTGGAACAAAGTCTAGAGATGGTACCAATGCTGATACTAGTGTGGAAGCAATAGAAAGAGTAAAATGGCCAGCATCAAGCTAAGAGAGAATAATATTCTTCTGGATAGTAAAAAGAGACCTCATGGTGATAGTAGCTGGAAATAAAGAGAGATGGAAACTAATTTAAACTCAGACATTATGTTTAAATGTATATCTTTATTTGTATGACAAACAAACACCAACTATGATTTCATTCAGTATGAATTCTACCACTGATATTAAAAGTTGCCAAACTATTACAATGGTATTGCTGTTTTGAAATATCCATATCACTACAGCCATTGAACCAAATTACATGACCCAAAGACCAAATCTGTGGCCAATAGTTTATACTTTGTTTGTCTCTATCAAAGCTAAGTGAAATTCCCACAAGTGTTTGCAGTGTGCTTCATGCACTGCATTAGAATTAAACATTGTAACAGTTTTGCAAGTCACCATACCTCTATTTTCAACCTCTCCCAACAATCCCAATTCTTTTTTTTTTTATACAAAATAATTCACAACTTGATGAAAGAAGTCATTTCTGCCTTTTTTTTTTTTGGAATTTTTTACTTTTTTTTTCATATTGTACCAAATTCTTGAGGGGTCAATTTTACTACATGGCAAGGTTTCAAAAAATGACTCATGCAATCCAGTTGCAATAACCTAGATATACAGTTTTTAGGGCAACACGACATGTTTTAATGGCATTAAAATTCAACAAGTAAATCAGCTGACTTTGCTTGTCCGCAATTGTAGTATGCAACAAAGCCATACCGCACAATTGTCTAGATAAGTCTTCCGCTCGACCAATTGGCATACGTCGGCGTCTGTTTGATCCACCTGACCAGCTCCTCTCTCTTGACCTTGGTACCTTGATCCGTCGCCTGCACTTTTTCCTTTTTCCCGTCGACGAATTCCCACTTTTGTTCCTTGACGACAACCAAGCCTTGCTTGAGCTCGTCGCCGCCCAGCAAAATATCAAACGGCACCTCATCCTTTTCCGCCGCCGCAAACTGTGCTGGCAGTTTGGGTTTCCGCTTGGCCAAAAAGTCCGTCTAAACGTGAGCATCGGTCATCACGAGCCCGATATGAAACTTGTCCGAGCATCTACCTTTATCCCAGCCTCTCTCAGTTCCTGCACCAGTTTGATTCGCTCTTCGAGCAGGCCGTCGCCCACCGCGATCACGTATGCCATCGTCTCCTTGCTCCGCATACCCTTTTCAACCCACCGGGGCCATATGAGCGCGAATATCCGATCTAGTCCGATGCTGACACCGATACACGGACACTGGGCACCTTTCTTGCCCTCCCCCGCTGCAGCCGACGTGAACGCGCCGACAAGGTTGTCGTACCGTCCGCCCGCGGCGATGGAGCCGACACCCACTTGGGACTCATCCAATTCTTCCTCCTCGCCATCCTCGGCTTTCGCCTTTTTGGACTTCTTTTTCGAAGGTGTGGGCGGAGCCGTGGACGGTGTTGGTGTGGGGCCATTGGAGGTGAAACCGGGGGGTGCCGAGGCGGCTACAACAGCCTCATATATGATGCCAGTATAATAATCGAGACCGCGCGCCAATGACATGTCGAATGAAATCTGTCGGTTTGCAAAAGCATGAGGGTCTTAGATCAAGGGGATGCTTGGGATTCAGCATACCTTGTCAAGAACTTTATAGGCTCCGAGAAGCGTGAACAAGAGTTCCATCTCGAGGATGCCGTCTTTCGCACTCAGGTTGGACATTAATGCTTCATCGGCTTTGAGCTGGTCCAGCAGAGATAGCCCTCCTGTTTGGTCGTACGTCGTCAGTTCGGGAGTCGGTGGGAGTTCCATGGAAGCAGGAGACCTTTCAGTTTGACGTACTCTCCAATCTTGTCCGCAACTCCGGGGCTCAGTCCTTTTTCTTCTGTCATTTCCTTCTTTACATCAGCCCAAGGTAGCTAGCAAACCAAAAGCTGAGTCAACAAAAATAGGATACATATTACACACACACCTTGTCAAGTTTGTCCACGGCAGACGAGATCGTGCGCATCTTTTCCGGTGGTACACCGCACGTTTCGAATATTCCATCCAATATTTTGCGGTTGTTGATCTATCACCTACACGTTGAACAGATGCAAGGCACAAGACTGCTGGATCACCTCACCTTGACAGTAAATTCGCCGACGTCCAGACGCATTAGAATCGTACACAGTAGACTAACAATCTCCGCGTCCGGAATCATGGGGTCCCAGCTGCCGACGATATCCAAATCCTAATGAAGCTAGGTCAAGGCCCGAGAAAGTAGAAACATGATCAGCACCGCACACACCGCCTGCATAAATTCTCTCATTCGCCCTTTGGACATGACGGGGTTGTCTCTCCGATAGACCTTGCCCACCTGCCAAATCTTGCCCTGGACCGTCGCGCCCGACATGGCGATGTATCGCGCGAGCGGGACGGTATGATCGTACCGCAGCGCGAGCTGCTCCCCGCCCTGGTCCATGAGATCAAAAATAAGTTTCGAATCCTCGCCGTACTTGTCCGTCAATACGTCCTTGCGCTCAAAGACGGGTGTGTCGAGACAGCTCGCGCCGTACGAGGTGAACACATCCTTGACGATCTTCTCAATGTGATCCCGGCAAAACATCTCGGCAGGTCCGTAATCACGTGTACCCTAAAAGAAAGAGCAGTCCGGGACGTCGATCCCGGCTCTCGAGGACGAGGACGTGGAGGAGCGGACCTTGGCAGTCTTGAGCAAAAGCCGCTCTTTTTTCTTTCCTTCATTGCCGTCATTCGATCCGCCTGCGCTCGCTTCGGCTCTACCGATCGCACTGTGCGCCTTTTTGAGATCCCCGAGTTTCTTCCTGGCGGCATCGACCACGGCCAGACCCGCATTGTGCAACCTGAGCTCGTTGACGAGTGCTGTCTGTTGTGTGATTTCTGCGGCGAGCGATGCGGCGGTGGACATGGCACGCGTGCAGTGGTGGATGGACGTAAGACGAGTCGGCGATCGATAAAACCAAGTCTGGAACGGTGCGCGGACAGGCAACATCCAGATCGTTTGCCCAATTTGTCTCAAGTTTCTGGTCTGCTCTTAAGAGCGTGGGAAAAGCTTCTGGTCCCCTTTAACTGTGATGGAACAACTCGGCTCGAGTCAACGAGAAGCACTCGAGCACCTGCAAGGCATATTGGGCCGTCAAGACTGCGATGTGGATGTCCTCATTAATGTACTTCAAACTGTTGATTGGAATGTCCAGGTATTTGTGCTGAAGAACGTGCCCGTGTATAAACTGATTCCAATATGGTAGCATGCAACAGACCTACTTATGAACGAACAAGATGAAGGCCGGGATGTCGACAGGAATTTCCGGGATCGACAAGCACCTCAACGTTCTCCGATTCGCTGGTTGTTTTCACTTTTATATCTTCCCGTTGGCCTGGTCTCCGGAATCCTACGTTTTGTATTCGGCATCCTGCGATTCCCCCTCTTGACATCGTCCTTCAACTTCAACTTCGGTACTAATTACCGAGTACTACGCCAAACATACCCCGACTCGCGTTCCACGATTCGTCGCTGGATCACATCCCTAGAGGAGGAAACTGGCGCCGTCATTTTCAGGTCCGCAACCGCTCAAACGACGGGACTTGATACAACTCAGTCCGCGACGAGACGACATACGTATCCCCCTACGAGTCCGGCAGACGAAAACAAGATTCTTCCCGATTTCTTCGATGGGACGTACGAACAGGTTCTTGACGCATGCCTAAAAGAGGGCAAGATAGCCTGTGTAATCCTCGTTTCTGCTGAACACGACGATGTTGCCGAATTCAAACGGTCAGTGACTTGCCTTTACGATGAGCCTACTCCTTACGCCCCCGCAGATCGACCCTCACCCATCCCGGTTTCGTTCGCATGCTCAGCGAGAATAATTTTATTGTCTGGGGCGGAGATGTTAGGGACAAGGACCCGTGGGATGGTTAGCCGAGCTCGTTTACTCTTAAACAAATGTCTAACATGGATTCCGTACAGCCGCTCAAAAGTTACAGGCGACGACATACCCATTTGTCGCTTTTATAGCACTTCAGCCCCGTCGCAACCACTTGTCCAGTTCATCTTCCCCGAATCCTGTGTTGACTGTCCTTTCGCGCCATCACGGACCCTCGGTTCCAGAGTCCAGACCTACATCGCCTCAAACGCTCATGCACCATCTCGAGCAACAACTTTTGCCTCGAGTTAGTCCATTCCTTACTCGATATAGATCCCAGTTACAAGAACGGGCGAGAGATAGGACTATACGTGAGCAACAAGATAGGGCCTTCCAGGAATCTGCAGAACGCGATCGCCAGCGCATTCAAGCACGAATTCGGGCGGAACAAGAAGAGGCGGAGCGCGTACGCCAGGAGAAGGTGGTTCGTCGCGAGGAGGAGCACAGGATGCAACTGGAGCGAGACAAGCAAGCAAACCTCCAGGCTCTGCGCTTGCAGTACCGACGCTGGATGCGTAGGTGTATCGTGCCGCCCGAGCACCGAGGCGAAAACGGAATTCGACTTGCCCTCAAGCTACCTGAGAATACTCGTGTTGTCCGGACTTTCTCTCCCAATTCTACCCTGACAGAGTTGTACGCTTTTGTGGACACACAGTTGCTTCCCCTCACCTTGCAAGCGGAGTCAGACCCCGAGCACATGTTGGACGGTTTCGATTCAGACCTGCGTAAGCTCGAGAAATACATTCAATCACAAGGAGGCGATGCAGAGTCCTGGTGGGGTTTCAAGCTTGTGCATCCTTATCCCAAAAGAGAAATCAAGTGGACTAACAACGTATCACTGGTGGATGCTGGGTTGAATAGTGGTGAGCAGCTGGTCATGGAGGTAACGGATGGGTATACCAAGTCCCAGCATCATTCTGACGATGACTATGAGTCGGAGGACGATTAACGCATACTTATTAGATGTCGGTAGACGTCGATCGTATAGCACTCGCTCTACCCAAGGACACGGACGCCTTGCCTACTGGCACACATCATAGTTCCTAGATTACCACACTTTGTCCGAGCCATGTAACCTTTGGAAGGTTATCAATCACATCGTGGGCTGAAGCTTTTCTCAATAAAACTTTGGGCAGACGAGCTCAGTGTACTTCGTAGTCTTACACTCACAGAAGTATTAGCTTCATATGTACATACCCCCTTCACCCACCTCCCCGAGAGTGGCACGAGTCGTGCGATTCAAGTTTGCTGAGGCAGAAAGCTTTCCCCCAGACTCGGCGCGAGCCTGCAAGCTGGATGGCCCGATCGTTTGTCCCAGTATCGCAAAGAGCCATTTATGGACCTTCTCCAATGTCTCTCTAGTCCAGTTCGTGTTGGCCGGAAAATCCCCGGCGGTCCCCTTGTGGTCAAACGATGTCGGTGGAGGGGGCGGAACTCTTGGAAAGGGCAAGAGTATGATGGCAGATGTGCATTCGGGTTTGTTTTCGCACACGAAACGCAAAAACAGCTCGTTCAACAAGGATGCAGTGGTTGTTTGCAAGAGGTTGGGGGGAGCGAACAACTGCAATGCCAAATCCTATAAGGTCACCCGTCAGGTTCAACGCAAATCGGTTGCACTCAAGTCCTCGGGAACTTACGGGGACTGGTTTCTCCCTTATGGAAAGATAACGAATCGGCGCGGCCTCTGGCGGTATCACTTGTGACGAGATGTATACTTGAGTTGGGTAAACATCCAGAATAGCAACGCTTGACGATGTTGAATGATCGCAAAGGAAAGTATGTTTAAAGAAATGAGATTACCTGGTTGGTCGCAAACGCTCAACGACGGCCGAAGTGTATGTGGTCATGGCAAAGAGCGGTAGCCGCGTCCGTGTCTCAGCTTCGGATACAACAACGACAGCATTCGTCCATGAAGGACGAAAAAGTAACCCCACCTACAAGGTGTCAATCTGATCAAGGATGAGCGCAAGTACTGGATTCGCACTGGAAGATTATTGACGTAGATGCCAGCCTTCTGTTCGCCCAAGGTAGCGATTTTCGCCCAGCTCACGCCAGCATCGCCGGACGCAAAGACAAGGGGTACGTTGATCGGTATATCGTAGATGGATTTGAACTCGACTTTGATTCCAGTCGGTTGCTCTGATCCGGTCCGCGACGGCAGTGGATTGTACTCATCCTCGTCATCGGATTCCACAGCGTAACGAGGCGGTGGGGCATCTGCTAATGGATGTACTTCCTGTCTATAGTCAGTAAACATTCCATTGATTTGCTACCAATACCTCACCATACGACGAGCGTTGATTGATTAGATTGGATGAACTTCGGCCAATAAACAAAGTACAAACAGTACCTTAGACCATGTTCAACCCATGGAGGTCATTTTCGACTATTTTTACCCGTCGACATGAAAACCCTTTGGTACATCCTTTTCTTTCCATTCGCATGTTTGCTAGACCCACTCCTTAGTAGGGATTACCTCTGCGAACCGGTCCGGCTCCTCAAATGCCCCGTCGAGGTGGACCGATCGAAAAACGGCCCATACCACACGTCTCCAAGGTGGTCGCAGTAGCAAGCGGAAAGGGTGGTGTTGGGAAAAGCACGGTCGCAGGTTCGTATCATCCTTCTCTGTGTTTCGTCTATATAATTCTATCCAGTGAATCTCGCTTTTGCGCTTGCCATGCGGAAACCGTCATCCCTTGGACGTCGCCTTCGCGTAGGTATTCTCGATCTCGACGTATTTGGCCCGTCCGTACCGACGCTGATGGGTCTTCAACATTCGGATGAACCCACCTTGACAGCTGGTAGGCGTTCTTTGCATTGCCCCCCTTTTTACCGTGCACTACTATGCGTCACGAAGGTGGTGCAATGTTGCCTATTATGAACCATGGTCTGCCAACCATGTCCATGGGATACCTTCTTCCAAAATCGACCGAGAACAAGCTGAGAGAGGATGCAGCTGTCGTATGGAGAGGTTTAATGGTCCAGAAAGCAGTGCAACAGCTACTTTTTGATGTCGATTGGCGCGAGTCCGGACATGGTCCTGGTCTGGATGTCTTGGTCGTTGACATGCCGCCAGGGACGGGCGACGTTCCTTTGACGCTGGGGCAGCTGGTCATTTTGAACGGTGTGTCATATTCATCATTCTTTATTCATCTTCATCCGACGATGATACAGGGGCCGTAATTATATCAACGCCACAAGACGTCGCTCTCGCAGACGTGCGACGCGGTATATCCATGTTTCGCAAAATATCTGCCCCTGTATGTCCTCTTCGTACTGTATGCTTTTATGCTGAATAGCATCTACTAGATCACTGGAACCATCCTTAATCAAGCCTATTTTGTTTGTCCTTCTTGCACGACGCCACACCAACTTTTTGGTCCCCCTGATAACTTCCGCTCTGTTGCGTCCACACTTGAGGTTCCCATCCTGGGTGAGCTCCCACTTGTAAAAGGTGTCAGCACCGGCGGAGACAAGGGCGCACCATATATGCTCACGGCAAGCTCGCGACAATCAGAGGCAGACGGTTCTGGAGGGGAGGTGTGGAGGAATGTGATGCGGGATGTAGCGGGAAAGGTCTGGGAATCTATCGTCTAGAGGTTTTGGCCACAAAAGTTGGAGATACAAGTGCCCGTGCTTGGATATACTGTATGCTCTATGGAGTCTGACATATCCCCGAAACACTCGATTAACCAAAGTTACTTTCGCTCCAAATGAGCGATAAATAATCAATATACACAATTTCACAAAATGCCCGACAAAGAATTATTGTCCGCACGACAGTCATGGGAAGCAGGATGGCGACGGGCGTTGCGATCACTGGAGAGAAAAGCCTTCAAAATCTAGGAAGGCCTCATCCAACGACAACTTCCTAACGATCAGTGCTTCCACAATTAGTCGTGGCTCCTTCGACACGATCATAGTTGATCCCAAAACGTCACCGGTCAAAGGGTCTAGAGATGCGATATAAGGAGACTCGAAGAGCGACGAATTAGATTCGTCTGTGGAGTATGGAATGGTGTGGTCAGATGAATTAGATGGAAGGTCGGAGGAACAGCAAGTAGGAACATGGGTTAGTAGGTTCGACTTTTGCCGCTTGTCTCGTGCTCCCTTTGGTGGGGGAAGAGTGTCAGACTCGGGCGATGTCGAACCCTTAGTATGAGTGGTGGTACCTGCGGATTTGGACTGCGGATAACCATTCTTGTGTTTCTTCTTTGTGTGCCTGGGGTGGGTAGATGGTGATGTAACGGGTGTTGCACGTTTGTTCATTGGGCGGGGTTTGTACACGGCGGAGATTTCAAGGTTGACAGAGAAGTCTACCTGAATGTCATCATCCGCAGCCTCGTTATCCGCATAGTCGGCAATGTCCTCCACCTCGTCCATGGTGAAGATGGCAAGGGCAGGATCGAATGGCGGGCAGGTAGATGGTGCGAACTGAATGGGGCTGGTATCTCTTCTAGGCGATGTTGGAGGTGTAGTCGGAGAGTGACAAGAGCTCTCTTCTGTATCAGTGATATCCGTGATGAAGAACTCGGTTTCAAGCTCAGTTGGAGACGTGGTTGGAGACGTGTCTTGCTTCTGCATTCTCAACAAGTCCTTCCTCCTCGCGCTCCTTCTACCATCCCATTTCTCAAGTTGAGACTCGGCAATGCTGGAAAGCTCCGGAGGCACCTCTACCTCCTTGACCACGATCACGGATGCACCGATTTCGCCGGCCATCATCTCGAGAGTCTCCAACGACTCCTCAAGTTGTTGACGCGGAAGCCCGACCAGGCTGCCGGAGTCGGCGACGCCGAGTTCATAGTATGCCTGACCGCCACCCTCTAGAAGGCGCCACTTGAGTTGCGTGACTAGACGGGCGAAACGGGCAGGAGTCGGGGATAGGAGCTGGAGTTTGTATTCGATATTTCCCTGAGGCGAGAGCTCGGTCAAAGATGAGTTGAGTGACGGGAAATAACACTGACTCCCTCTGCCTCTGGAACGAGTTTCGGAATTCTCTGGGTTTCGTTGGACGTGGGGGGTGAACGGGATGCGGGAGAGAGCGAGTCCCATGGACTGGGTACTCGCGGACTCTCCGACTCGGATTCGCCAAACATGTAACGTTGTGATCAGACTGTAAATATTCGAGTGATCATCGTTAGCTGTGTGCGTGTGGTGCGGGCAAGAACGGAAAAACGAAAGCTACACATAAGCACTAACATATGACTCTATGACACTGCACGTGACTCACTGACTTGACTATTTACTACATACTACATAACAGCAACTTCGCTATGCCACCTGCATCGTCCTCTTCGGTGAGTCTCTGTTGCATCAGCCGCGTAGTATCTGACCCTTTCTAGATGACCATGAAGCGCATCCATCGCGAAATAGCCGATGCAAGCACGGAAGACCTAGGTGCCATCACCCTCGCGCCAACCCAAGAGAGTCTTTACCGTTGGAAAGCCACCATACCAGGCCCTCAAGGAAGCCCATACGAAGGTGGTGTATTCAACGTGGACATTCAGCTCGCCCAAGATTATCCGTAAGTTTCATCCTAATCATCACGAGCTTATGCTTACCAGGCCCCAGGTTCTCACCACCCAAAGTTACCTTTGCTACAAGGTGGGTACCGATGATCGTCTGTCATCGTCGGATGCCAACTCTTGTGACAGGATATATCACATGAATATTTCTGACAAAGGTGGCATATGTATTGACATCCTCAAACAGAACTGGTCACCCGCGTTGTCACTCTTCAAGGTCATGCTCTCCCTTTCTTCACTTCTCACGGATCCGAATCCACGTGCGTCTGCCCCTCCTTGTTTGTCAGGCGTGTCTCCATCTCGTTCTTTTCCCAGACGACCCGTTAGGTAAGATGCTGCAAATCCACGGTCAAAATACTAATGCATCATATACGTGGTGATCAGTTCCCTCCATTGCTACTGAGTTCACGCGAAACAGGGCACAACACGATCGCACTGCGAGATGTTGGACTGAACTATATGCTCGCCCACCGCCGCCGCCATCCCAGTCACCTTCGGCTTCTCAGTCGGCTTCCGGGCCGGGTGGCAAGAGAGCCAAGGGCAAAGGAAAGGCGTCAACCACTCGAACGGTGCAATCTAACAGGAACGGGGATCCCGTGGCCGGTAGCAGTGGCTCCCCAAATGCCAGTCAACAACCACAGTCTGAACCCATTATCATAGATGATTCGAGCGAGCAGGTCGCACCGCCGCGGAAGAAACGACGAAGAGACGCAGATGTTATAGATGTTGATCTTGGAGAGGAGGAGCGAGCGCGTAGCAGATGCAGAGCATCGTCTGGGCATTCAGGCCCACGTTTACAGCCTTCCGGGGAGGTTATTGTCATTGATGATTAGCTGGCCTCACGTTCACAATACACTTTTTTGGAAGTCAGAGGTGACAGGTCCCCAGTGACATCTGACAGCCCTCAGGAACATTTAACTATCTGAACTATCGCTGTAGACAACCCATTGGGATGTTTTTGGCCTGTGGTTCACCTTTCACGTTTTCTACAATCAATCATATCATTACACTCAGCCTATTGCATTGGGAACAAACTTTCACTCGAGCTCTTTCTAATTCTGCCCTACCGTCAGCTAGAATATCTTTCAGATTCGATCCGGCCCTTTCCAGCGAGGCTTAGGGTTCCTGGCATTCATAAACAAGGATTCCGTGTTGGCTTTGGCCTCCCGAATCCGGGGGCGTTGATATGTCAGCTGTGCATTGAACTTATCACGAGTCGTTCGTGAGGTCTAGTTCACGGAACCCTGATTGAATCACTATTCACCGAAAACAATATGTGAAACGCAAGGTATGGCAAGTCGAGCCGAGGTTCGGAGGTTCGAAAGACCCAGATGCAAGTGGAATAGCATCGGACGATGGATGGTCTGTTTATAACCTTGAACAAAATGATCTGTGCAAAAACGAATCCTACTGGAAGCCCCTGAGAGGTATGACTCTTGGGCAACAAAGTATATTTGCAAATGTTACGCGACCCCCCAAAACGGGGTGTTTACAAATTGTTTGCTTGATGGTCCCGGTGCATACAAGTTTTTCATATGGCATCCGACTTGAAGCGCAAACGCGAAGATGAGCCAGACGAGGATGAGCCAGAACAAGAAGCAGAGATTCCAAGGGTGCTGCCATTGTTTTTCAGTGGAGGCGTCTTGACTAACGTGTGTATAGAAGCATAAGCTTCCTACAGGGGAGGAACTCAGAGTGTTGAAAGATGCGGCGGACTTGTATCAATCAAGTTCATTTAAACTCCAGGTACGCATAACTTTCTTCATACGTTTCCTCTTGCTGGATGATGGGCTTAGATCGATGCGTTGCTCCCGAACGTGCGGCCCAAGGAATCACGGAGCGCAACCTTGGACCAATTCCTCCTCGCTCTTCGATCGCACCTCTTATCGCTCCCCTCTGTCCAGCCGCAAGATCCTTTCACCGCTGCTCGTGCATTATCAAAAGGCGGTATTGCGCTTCCATTTGCGCTTCCAAACCCAACACAGGAAACGAAATGGACCGTCGCGTTTGAGCCACCATCAGACATCTATGTCGTAGGAAGTTGGGCAAATAAAATCAGCGTAAGAAATAAAAATAGCAAATATTTCGGGGTAGACTTGTCTATCGAGATGCCCGCTGTACGTCTCATGCTTGGCACTGTCGCGCTTGTTACTTGATGTACCTTGCAGACTCTGTTTCAGGAGAAGGATTACTTGGATTCTCGATACTTTCAGAAACGTGCATATTATCTAGCCGTAGTTGCACAGTCGATATCCACCTCCTTTCAAGTGGACGTTTTCTACGAGGCAGCCCAGAACGATCCAAGGTTGACAATTCTTGTCCTTCGTCCTCGAAAGGGTAAGCATCATATTAAACAAATTTTACGCAGCATACCAAGGAATTTCAGGGTCTCCGAACGACTTCTCGAAGGCGCACGCTGAAGTTCGCGTTATTCCTGCACTTCCGTCATCCCATCCTATACCACTTCATCGTCTTTCTCCGTCTCATTGCAATATTCGTGTTCAGACGACGTCGGAGGCAACTTTTCCCATATCGAATCTATGTACGCCTGTTTACAACACGGCCATCCTTTTATCCACCTTTCCAAGACTTTCATTGCTATCGACCAATGCTTTTATCCAATCCAACCCAGCATTTAAGGACGCTTATGCGCTACTCCGAGTCTGGGCGAATCAGAGAGGGTATGGTGAAGGTGCCCTCTGTATCCATGGATTCGAAGGAAAGGGATCATGGTGGGCTTCTGTGTTGAGTCTTCTTACCGAAGGGGAGGAACCTGTTTCCGTGGCTGGAAGGGGAAAATCTGGCAACAGGAGATCTGTCGGAAAAGGCTTGAGTTCGTATCAACTCTTCCGAGCTTCTCTAGACTTTTTGGGTGAGATCTTTACACCTGTATCCTACACACTCTTATGCAGATGTATCAGCCAACCAAGAATTCGAGAGCTCTCCAGTATTTGTGAAGTCGACGAATGGACACAAGGTTGGTGTGAACGTAGCCGTTGACTCACGACTTATGACCGTTTACCCAGTTCTCACCGGAAGAATACCCGTCCAACCACTCCGCCGTCTTCGTTGACGCAACCTCCACTGTGAATCACCTGGTTGATGTTCCTTTGACTTCTCTTGACATGGTATGTTTGACTGCTGATCGTCGACAACATCCCATGACGTTCTCACCAAAGCTTCGATACGATTCAAAACAAACACTTGAACGACTCAACAATTCTACCGGTGCAGATGATGTGTTCTCAGATGTGTTTCTCAAGGATCGAACTCACCTTTTGAAACGCTGTGATGCGGTTATACGGTAAGTCCGCTACTCGATGCATGCGCGGAGTTTGACACTACGTAGAGTTAATCTCGCGCGTGCATCCAAACACCGACCGGCGTTCGAGTTTGTGGAGTACGGAAGCTCCGACAACGCTCTTCTTGCAGCAATGTCGAGGATCATCCGACGCGGCCTCGGGGACCGTATACGAGCCGCCGCAATTTTTCATCCATCATCCAACGTACGAAGTATTTCTGAGCTGTCGAGCCCTCCACGGATATGCCTTATTCATATTGGGCTCATTTATAGCCCTGAGAACGCATTCAGGCTTGTCGATCATGGCCCTGCTGCTGAGGAAAAGGACACAGAAGCCGCCAAGGTGTTCCGTCAACTGTGGGGTCACAAAGCCGAGCTACGCCGGTTCAAAGATGGTCGGATAGCTGAGAGCGTTGTCTGGGAAGTGAAAACCTCTGACGAAAGGGCCCACATCCCAGAGTTTATCGTTCGCCATCTCCTACATCTTCACTTTGGAATTCCGATCGCGGATATCCAAACCATTTCAGCATCATTTGACATGAAGCTTCGCCTTCCAGATCACTTGGCAAGTCTTCACCAACATTCAGGCACCACTGGAGGATTCAAGGCTGCTTTAATGGCTTTCGATGGTTTAGTCAAGAACCTCAAGTCTCTGGATGAGAAACTTCCCCTCGTCCTGTCGAACGTTAGCCCTGTATCCGAGTACCTCCGATACACGAGCACATTTAGCCCTCTTCCCCTCTCGTTTTCATCATCTCTTGCACTCCCCACCCCTCTTCGATACCTGCCCCAGATTTCCATCATTCTGGAGTTCGAGAAATCTTCGAAATGGCCGGACGATCTCCAGGCGATACAAAAGATTAAATTAGCGTTCTTCGAGACAATCGCATCAGCTCTGATGGCAGGCAATCCCGGTCTTCGTGCGACAGTACATATCGAACGGCCTTGCGAGTCCGACATACAAGATCACGCTTCGCTCGAAATACTGACCCCCGAGGGCTGGTCGTTTTCAGCCCGCATATGGCATGATCGAGAAGCTGTCCTACTGGAACGACTCGCGTCGACACCCATCGGCTCTGAGCCTCGATCATCAAAAGACCAACACATGGCGCGTCGCGCCCTAGATCTCTACACGCCCCGTTTTATCCATGCCCCCCGGCATCACCGTGCCGTTGCCACCCTTTCTCATCGCCACATAGCATACCCAGGCACCGTCCGTCTGGTCAAGCGGTGGCTTGCATCCCACTGGCTTCTAGGAATCCACGTGTCGGAGGAGGCGATCGAAATCATATGTGCCCGTCCGTTCGTAGGTACTGGCGTGGCATTGCCAGACGCCGCCGCGAGCACACCCCGAAGCAAGGAACGTGGGTTCGCGCTCGTCGTCGAGTTCCTCAAGGACTGGAAACCCGAAGAGCCCGTCTTCGTCCCTCTGTATGAGGACGACGGTCCACGGACAGAACCGTCCGTCGTCGCTGTCGGCTCCAAAGAAGGTGTCTGGACGATTTCGACGTCGGAGGACCCCAGCGGTAAAATGTGGACTTCGAGCGGCCCCGATGTCGTGGCTGCGCACCGTCTTTCCGCGCTCGCAAGAGAGGCTTACAAGATCCTGCGGGAGACCGACGTCGGTCTGGTCAGCGTCCAGGTTGGGAGTCCCATACATGTTGGTCGAGATCGTGTGGCTTACTCGCATTCGACAGCGCCTCTTTTCCCATGCGACCGAGGACTATGATATCGTCATCGAATTGAATCCCGCTGCGTTGCCCAGGTACCACCAAAACGTAGACGCGAACGAATCGGTGTGGTCGAAAGACGGGACGAGTCACGTCGAGGGTGACGCCGTGTCGCGTCCCGGGTTTGATCCGGCTCGTATGTTGTGCGACGATTTGCAGGTGCGTGCAGCGCGCTGCTGAGCACCTGTGTATGACGTGATCTTTTCCTACCAGTCCATCTACTCGGACACACTCAAGTTCTTTTACGACATTTACGGTGGACATCGCATCGGTGCCATTTGGCTCCCAAACGTGTCTGGGATTCGTCCATTCCGAGCGCTGGGAGGATTCTCGAGCATACCAGCTACAAAAGTAAGCCCATCTATTTATTGCGTACATACAAATGATATTTACCATGTGACAGGAAGAAAGGTCGAAGGAAAAGAGCAAGAGAGACACCGTATTACTCAATCGACAATCCATATTAGACGAGATTGGGCGGTTGGGTACGGGTCTCATCAAAAAAATAAAGGTACAGGAGAAATAACTGTAGGCCAAGCATACTACTATTTCTTTAGCATACGGTACTCTGCTATAGAAAATGGGTGGACAAAAAGGATAAAAATTTACGAGAGAATGGCGGTCTCTTTGATTATTGCTTTGGCCGTGTCGGAGCGAGGAGAGATGGCACAAGGGAAGGCCTTGGGATGGCTAGTTCGAACTCTTGAGCGGGAATGATTGTCGCACCGGAGCATCGCACTTACCAGATCATTCCAGACTCGAATTCCGCTTTAACCTGAATCGGATTGCCGTCGCTATCTTTACCGGGGCGGATGTCGAAAACAGAGAGGATACATGCGATGGAAATCCACAAGGTTGCATCTGCCATGAAACGACCCGGACAAATTCTACGCGAGGATTCAGGAACTGAGTAGGGGCCAAACTAGAAAGAGTTTACCGTCGTCCGTAGCCGAATGCCGCTGTGGCGGGATCGAGAACTCCCTCGTTTTCAGTTCCATCGGGGTTCAGGAATCGTTCAGGTAAGAAATCCATCGGTTGGAAATAGTTTCGTTCGTCGTGCAAGATGGTCCTGTAAAAGTTATTACCCTTGTCTCTGGCTTTGCGAATGAAAATAGCTGACCAGGTGTTTCCAATAATCGTCGTGCCAGCGGGTATGAAATATCCATTGTAGATGTCATCCTTGGTAACCATGTGAGGAAGACCTAAAGGCAAATCAGTAAGTTTTGTTGATCGTCATCATCGGTGGCGAATGGTTACCAAGCGGGGCTACGGGATTCCAACGAAGCACTTCCTTGACGATTGCATTAATGTATGGTGTCGACGGCCTATCATTATAGTCAGGCAGACGTCCAGACCCGATAACGGAGTCCAGTTCTGCTTGTGCCTTGGCTTGAACAGCAGGGTGAAGAACCATGGCCAAGAAAAATGATGACAACGAAGAAACAGTCTGGAGGTAATTAATATAATGAGCTTGCACCAATGTGATTTTCTTACGCTTTCCGCGCCAGCTACGGACTCCAATAAGCACCCTGAAACCCTGATGTCGATGTCCAATCTCACCAGCATATGCAAGGCCAGCACACCCTTTGATTATCTCGACATCATCCTTTGCATCTTCGGTGCTGGAAAAATCATTCATGAGGTGCGTAACAAAGCATGGCGATGCGGTTCCGGCAACCTTTGAATAATCTAGCCAGATTCATAATCGATTTGTAACGTGTACTGACCAAAGATCGTTGCACAGATAAGAAGGGGGCATCTCGCATTTCCAGCACACACTTCTTCCAATGCGCGGCCTTCTTCTGAAATCCCGCCCCCGGCATCCAGTCTGGGACGTATTTCACTGTTGCATCATAATTAGATATCATCATCCTGACGGGGAAAAAACGCTCACACCACGGGAAGACGTCAACGAGAAACGCCCCTGGAGCCGCAGCCTTTGCCATTCCCTCTAAAGCCATCTCTGCGATGTCGATATATCGATCCGCCTTGGGCGAAATCTCTATCCCATAAATCACGTTCATGATTACCGCCGCCGCATTACTGTACTATAGTCAGCACCGTGGAATAGAAGCAAGCGATCTCTGCTCACTGCCTGAGGTGCTCGATGAGATCTTCCGGAGAATCGAGAATGTTTCTGAGTAGCGTATGTGCCTCTTTCCGCTGGAGGGGCCAGTATGTCGGGGAAACGGCAGGTCGGAATTGGCGTTCGAACATCTTGCGATGTTTTCTCCAGCGTTCCCCTATGTTGTTCAAAAAACACGACCATGTGGCGATTTTCGCGACGGAGAGAAAAAGACGAACCATAAGGCATGTGGCCGAAACTCCACTCCCAGCCCATTCTGTAATATGAATTAGCTTTATCCTTGTCATGTCGGAAAACAAACTTGCAGGTCATTGATCATCGGCAGCTCGGTTCTATCAGAGTAGTTGACAAAGCGTTTTTCGAAGAGATCATTCGCTATCTGCGGGGAGTTGACGAACAGCAGACGGTGGCCAATGACACTTGCATAAACCAGGTCGCCTACAAGAAGGACTCAGGACAGAACGACACGCGTTGGAAACGTGGAACGAACCGTATTTTTTGGCCCATGCATTGTAAGTCGCGGCCTCGTCTTTCCTGGGAATGTCGAGCAAGTTTCCGATCAAAGGGAGAGGTTTAGGACCAGGGGGAAGGGGATACCGAGTTCGCAGGCGGCGACCACCCACGAAACATATGGTGACTATACCACAGAGTGCAACAAGAGCCGACACGGCAGGAGAAAACGACATTGAGGGCTCTCATCGCGAGCGAAACTACTTATGTAGTGTTTACCTGGACAAGGACTCGGGGTCAAAGGTTAATCAAGCACGTACCTGAGACGGAGACAAGAACGAGTCTCAGATAATTACATCATCACACTGACAGCTTCGTCCCGTCCCAAACGCACAAAATGTCCAAACCGGACTTGTTCTCTTTCCTCGACACCGCCCCGCACGACGACGACAGCGACAATGAAACGTCTCCAGTCAATTCTCCGAAACACCATCCCGTTCCTGCGTCCAGCCTGGGTCAGAAACGAAAGTCTGCGTCTGGTGGTGAGTCGGGCGGTCTTCTGCCAGCATCGCATGAAGTCGTCGAACGGCCCGTAAAACGATCTCGTGCTGCGAGCCCAGTGCCCGTCGTGGTCGACGAGTTCCAGACCGAGGCGAAGCGTGAGTTGGCTGCAAGCGGTGGGTTGACTGGTCCGGTCGAAGAGGGTTCAAGACTGGAGCTTCGTCATCAGGTTCGTCGGCTCGCGCGAGTCGCCCGTCTGTGCTCATCCTGCTCAGGTCCGGCACCAAGTCGCCATTCCCCCCGGCTACGACTACGTCCCCATTGCAAAACATATTCCTCCCTCGAAACCTGCTCGGGAATACAAATTCACCCTCGATCCGTTCCAGCAGGTTTCGGTGTATGCTATCCAGCGGAATGAGAGTGTCTTAGTCTCCGCGCATACGAGTGCCGGTAAGACGGTAGTGGCGGAGTATGCCATAGCCCAGTGTCTCCTGAATCGGCAGCGTGTAATATACACTAGTCCAATAAAAGTGAGCGGGTTTGAATCCACGTTTGTATCGGCTGAGGGATGGACGCGTTTGGTTTCGTGTAGGCTCTCAGTAACCAGAAGTATCGCGAGATGCTTGCCGAGTTCGGTGACGTGGGTCTTATGACAGGCGATGTTACTATCAACCCTTCCGCGACTTGCCTGGTCATGACAACAGAGGTGAATTCCTCATCTTGTTTCTGAGCACGCTGTTTATCAAACGACTCAGATTCTGCGTTCCATGTTGTATCGTGGCTCTGAAATCATGCGAGAAGTTGCATGGGTCATATTCGACGAAATTCATTACATGCGGGATAAGGAACGTGGTGTCGTCTGGGAGGAGACCATCATCTTGCTCCCTCACACCGTTCGTTATGTGTTTCTATCGGCCACCATTCCCAACGCCATGCAATTTGCAGAGTGGATATGCAAGTCTCACGAACAACCGTGTCACGTCGTCTACACAGACTTTCGCCCTACACCTCTACAGCACTACCTCTTCCCCGCCGGTGGCGAAGGTATTTACCTGGTCGTAAACGAGAAAGGCGAGTTTAAAGAGGATAACTTCAGCAAAGCAATGGGTGTCCTGCAGGAAAAAATGGGCGAAGATCCGGCAGACCCCCAGAGCGGTAAAGGACGTAAAGGAAAGACTAAAAAGGGCGGTGAAAAGAAAGGTACTTTATTCTCTTTCTCCGCGATCAATGGTTTCCTCATTGTCATCAAGGATCCTCTGACATTTCCAAAATTATCAAAATGATTATGCTCAAAAACTTTAATCCCGTCATTGTCTTTGCGTTTAGCAAGCGAGAATGCGAGGCCTTGGCTTTGACCATGTCGAAATTCGAATTCAACTCGAATGACGAACAAGAATTGGTCACGAGCATTTTCCAAAATGCTATTGAAAATCTCTCCCAGGACGACCGCAATCTTCCCCAGATATCGAATATCCTTCCCCTTCTCAAGCGTGGGACTGGTATTCATCATGGCGGTCTTTTACCAATCTTAAAGGAAGTTATCGAAATTCTCTTTCAGGAAGGCCTCATTAAAGTTCTTTTCGCCACCGAAACGTTCTCCATCGGGCTCAATATGCCTGCAAAGACGGTCGTGTTCACTGCGGCCCGTAAATTTGATGGACGTGAATTCCGGGACCTCTCTTCCGGAGAGTACATCCAAATGTCTGGCCGCGCAGGTCGTCGCGGGTTAGATGACCGTGGTGTTGTCATCATGATGTGCGACGAGAAGCTAGAGCCAACCTCTGCCAAGACCATGATCAAGGGAGAGGCTGATCGGCTCGATTCTGCTTTTCATCTCGGGTACAATATGATTTTGAATCTTCTCAAGGTGGAAGGAATTAGCCCCGAGTACATGTTGGAGCGGTGTTTCTTTCAATTCCAGAGTAGCGCTGGAATTCCAGTACTCGAAAAAGGTTCGTCTCTCGAATGCTCGTCGCTCGTCCCTTTCCGCTCACACTCGCTGGCCAGAATTGAAAGCAGAGGAAAGACGTCGTGATTCGATACAAATCCCAGACGAGCATCTCGTTGCTGCATACTATGACTATCGCCAACAACTGGACCAGATGGCTGAGGACTTCCGGGCAGTCATCACACATCCAACCTACAGCTTACCCTTTCTCCAAGCTGGTCGACTTGTCCGAATCAAACACAAGGACGCCGACTTTGGCTGGGGCGTAGTAATCAATTTTCAGAAGCGCGTCAAATCAAAGGTCAGTTTCCATTCTCTTTTACTTTTTACGGTTCGCGATTAACGCTACGTATGTTAGATCAAGTCAGAGTTTCAAGTTGACGATGTCCCACCACACGAACAATACATTCTCGATGTGCTTTTGAACTGTGATGTGGACACTTCCCTTCCCAAAGACAGGAATATCACAACGCCAACACCGGGCGGCGTTTTGCCTTGTCCACGCGATCGCAAGGGCTCTCCCCTTGTCGTCCCCGTTTTGTTGTCGACGGTCGATTCGATTAGTCACATCCGAATATTCTTGCCGAAAGACCTGCGACAAGAACAAGCTCGGGAAACCGTCTGGAAGAGCGTACTAGAAGTACAGCGTAGGTTCCCCGATGGGATAGCGCTGCTCGATCCCATCGAAAACATGGGAATCAAGGACGAAAAATTCCTCAACCTTGTCAAAGTAAGGACTCGATCGGTGGTGCATCATCCGCCCGCCATTTGTTGACGTTCGCGTTTTAACCAGAAAATCGACGTCATGGAGAAGAAGATGTACTCGAGTCCGCTTCAGACAAATCCTTCCCTCCCACAGCTCTACTCGCTCTACGCCCAGAAACAATTGGCGCAGACGAACATCCGCGCACTGAAGAAACGGATATCGGCCACGCACGACGTCCTCCAACTCGAGGAGCTCAAGTGCCGAAAGCGCGTGCTACGGCGGCTCGGGTTCACGAACTCGTCCGATATCGCCGAGGTGAAGGGCCGCGTCGCATGCGAAATCAGCACGGGCGACGAACTCTTGCTCACGGAACTCATCTTCAACGGCGCCTTCAACACGTTGCCGCCCGAACATTGCGCAGGCCTGCTCAGCTGTTTCGTCTTTACGGAAAAGGTGCGTAATCTGTCATGTTTTCCAAAGGTCGGGGACGCGACGAACTGGTGCATAATTTGTAGAGCGAACAGCAGATCAAGCTCGCCGAGGATCTCGCCGCACCGTTGCGCGTGATGCAAGAGCTGGCGCGGCGCATCGCCAAGGTATCCCAAGAGTCCAAATTGCCGATCGCCGAGGACGACTACGTGAAGTCGTTCAAGGTCGAGCTCATGGAAGCCGTCGTACAGTGGTGTCGTGGCGCATCCTTTTCTGATATTTGCAAGGTTCGTCTTTTTTTTTTTTTTTCGATAGTCGTTCTCTCTTTCCTTTTTAGCTTGTCATTGAACTCACGTCCCACCGGATTTTTCTTTTATATAGTTGACGGACCAATTCGAAGGCAACCTCATCCGCGTGTTTAGACGGCTCGGTGAGCTGTTGCGACAGATGACGCAGGCGTCCAAAGTCATTGGAAACTCGGAGCTTCAAGAAAAATTCCAAAAGGCGTCGGAAATGCTCGAACGGCCCAACTCTGTCATATTTTGCTCTTCGTTGTATCTGTAACATTGTTTTTGGTTATGCAAATTCATATCTTGTCTGGGCACTGCATTAATATGCGCTCGAAGAACGCTTACCTCTACGAAGAATCTCAAGCTGATATTATTCAAAGAGTGAACTATCACACACCCGACCAAGTTACAAACTTCCATCTTTCTGCGTGTCATGCGAGACGAAAGTTTTTTTCATTCCGTGCGTAGCAAATCGTAGGGACATCTATGATACATAAACGAGGGCTCGCATGATACACTGATAACACATTTCGAGTTGTCGACCATCCTCACGCCTGCTTGACGCGGAAACGGAGTGCCTCGGCGGCGGGCTTGATGCCAGGAAGGGGACCCTGCTTTGGAACCTTGAGCGCTTCGGCAATGCGGTCTCCGAGCGGCTGGTACACGGAGGCCCAGTAAGAGACTATCAAAAAAAAAAAAAAAAGATCCGTCAGACATTTACACGTCACAAAGTGCTGACAAAACCACGCACCAATCTTCAACTTGAGTTGAGGGCTCTTGACGCCGCTGACGTGGCCGATGATGTTGTTGAACAGGTGTTCGCGATCGACGTCGTTCATGACCTTGGTGATGAGCACGCGCGGCTGTTCAAAGTCGACTGTTTGGGATGCCTATCAGACGACGCTTGTCGGTGAAAAAAAAGCGAATATGACCAACGTTCTGTGACCTCGCTCAGATCCCAGTAAGCACCACCGATCCAACGCTCGTGGTTAACGTCGCGCTCAGCATCACGCGGAGCGCCGTTGATAGAGCCCTTGTGCCTGAGGAATGTCAAGGGGAGAATCGTGCTTTGGTAGTTGGGGCGAGAACCCTGGTTGCTGATGGCCATGAAACCGTCGCGCTGGAAATTGGCAACGGGAACAATAGGCTGGTTAACGGGGATCTGGGTGTAGTTGACACCAAGACGGTGGCGGTGGGTATCAGGGTAAGAGAAGAGACGCGACTGCAAGACGGGGTCGCAAGAAGGCTCAAAGTACGGGACGGTGTGTGAGGGTGAGAAAGCAACCTAGATCGAGTTTCAATACGACCAATCCTGCTTTCACAGAGCAAAATCAAACCGACCTGTTCAACCTCGGCAAAGTAGTTTTGAACGTTTTCGTTCAAGACAAACTTGCCGATTGGGCGCAAGGGGAACTCTGCGTGAGGCCAGATTTTGGTGAGATCCAAAACGTTGTAGCGGAAGTTTTCTGCTTGCTCGGGCGTCATCGTTTGCTAAACGACGAGTTGAGCTATCAGGTGAATGCTTGCCAAGTATGAGATACATACGACGTAGACCGTCCAGGACGGGTAGTTTCCTGCTTCGATGGCCTCAAAGAGCGATTGGATACCATAGTCTGGGTTCTCAGCGCTAAGCCTGGTTGCAGTGGGACCATCGAGAGTCTAGGATAAATGAGATCGGGTATTCGGAATCAACGAGAACTAATTCCAACCTTGAAACCCTTGTCAGCGATGAGGTGGATCTGGGTGTAGACCCAGCTTCCGTCATCTTTGACGAACTTGTAGGTGTGGCCAGAGTAGCCGTGCATGTTGTGGTAACCATCGGGGGTGCCGCGATCGGAAAAGAGGATGGTGATCTGGTGAGCAGACTCGGGGTTTTGGGTGAGGTAATCCTGTAACGCATCCAGTGAGAAAGCAGCGCATGGAGGTCTGCAACGAGCACCGTACCCAGAACATGTCAGCATCTTTCAAGTGCGTCTGGGGATCACGCTTCTGAGTGTGGATAAAGTGGGGGAACTTTGCAGGATCCCTGATGAAGAAGACGGGCGTGTTGTTGAACACCCAGTCGAGATTTCCTTGCTCGGTTCTGATTTTGACGGCAAAGCCACGGGGATCACGGGCGGTGTCCGCAGACCCGAGTTCGCCACCGACAGTGGAGAATCGGACGGTGGCACGGTGCTTCTTGCCTGTCTCGGTGAAGACCGCAGCAGAGGTGATGTCACTGAGGCTATGGGTCAACTCAAAGTAGCCGTGTGCACCAGCGCCCTTGGCATGGACCTGACATGGTCATGGTGAGCAGACAAAGGTAGTCCGATCTAGGGAAACAACGTACGACACGCTCTGGGATACGCTCACGGTCGAAGTGGGCGAGGAGATCGATGTGGTGGAAGTCTAGAGATGACGCGATCAGTTAATGAGATATGCCAGGCGCCGATCGGGACGCACCCTGCAGAAGGAGGGGACCGACGGTGCCGACACGCTGGGCAGCGTATGGCTCAGCGACGGGGGCACCGTTGGAAGTGGTGTAAACAGCACCGTCCTTTCCGTTGAACACTTGTGCAGAAGGCATTTTAGAGGAGGCAAAGATGAGCGAAACAGGACGGAGGATAGGTAGATATAGGGCGTAGCTGCGCAATCATTTTCAATTACCGCTGAGAACGAGTGGTACGATTCCGTCGAGAGCTAAGTCAGCTGAATGGGAACGAGTATTGTTTAGAACTCAGACCGTCCCACAACAGATGACAGCGTCTCCTTACTCCCGTGGGAGGCCATGCTCATGGCTCCAGAGGACCAATCACATTACACGGAATTGGACACGCTGTCTCGCCCGATTCCAAAACTGCAGCATTTCGGAGTAAGCCCAGATGGAAAGCGCCTCAACGAAACGATCGATATCCTTCCGGAGATAATCTGATAAGAAATGAACTTCCCACTGGTCCGCGCCCCGCTCGTGGGGATCCGTTGACGGCCCGATTCATTCCCGCGAAGGGGAAATGACACCATTGTCAGTAGCTCATGATGTCGACGTCGTCGAACATTTAGCGCACATTTAAACTTGGAACGTGAGGGTTCGTGATAGCAAAGTGGATTGCTAGATTCAACAGCGAGAAACACAGATCCTATTAACAACCGCATCCGAAACTCAGCTCGTATCAGATTGTTTGATCAGTGAGGACGCACATGACCTATTCCAATTCCTCATATCGATGGTGCGACTCCGCCCGTCCCCTTATTGATCCCCCCTTTCACAATCTTCACGCCCGGTATACTCCGCTGCTTACTTGAAGGCGGAATTCTCGTAATGTCCGAGGAATCCCCATCATCCGTCGACACTAGTGCGGTGAGCCGTCCATGTGTAGCCTGCGCAACATCGCTCTTTGTCCGCTCAACCCTGCCACCGATCCCATGACTCGCGGACCTTTTTGGAGTTGACAACGATCCCTTTTGTGGTGCGACTGGTTTGCTTGGCAACGACGGTCGTTCTGCGAAAGAGCTAGAACTCTCCATCTGTCGGAGTTTTGCCTCCATCATGGCAATTTTGCTTGCGGTCTTGCTGAAAGAGCGCGTGAGCCAACCCAAAATAGATCGCTCTATAATCATCTACCCACGCTTCGGGACGTGCAATGCCACTGCTCTTCGCTAGGCTCAACGCGGTCGGCGTGGTATCCGTCCTCTTGCTTCTGCCGGTGTACGGAACGAATCCGGAATTGTGGCTCGGTGCTTGTTGTGCAAACGTCACCACCAACTTACGACCACGCAAGAGTTTCCCGTGGGCGACTTGTAAAGCCTTTGCCGCGTCCTATATGCCCAACAAATCCAGTCAGTCTACGTTGCCCACGGCGATCTTGGTCATGCAACCCAGCCAGTAGCACCGTCCAACGCACGATCGTGATAGCGGAGGACACAAACGTCAAAAAGAGTGCTGGCACAACCAAAAGCGCGGGACGGACTCACCGCTTCGTTCAGATACTCGACAAACGCATACCCTCGCGGCTTGCCCCTGTTGACGCCCGACTTGTGGAACAAAAAGTCCAGCTTGGTGATCTTGCCAAACTTTCCAAAGACCTGGAGCAGCGCATATCTTGAAACATGAGAACGGATGTTTGGTGGACAATTGGATGCCACTTTGCTCACTCATCCACGGTCGGACTGAGATTACCCACGTAGAGCCGCTCTCGAAGTATTTGGGGTGTGCACGACGACGACGACGACGACACAGGTTCGTCCGTCGTCTCTGGCTCTGGTATCCACAGATGTGTATCCTTTTCTTGCGTTGCTTCCATGATGTGGTGTGTTCGAAAGGCAACAGCTCAGCTTCAACCCGGTCAAACGCCACATCTCTACATGCTTACATAATCAAGCTGTTACATAGTCACTGTAGAGATTCACCAAGTATGGAATAGATTCGGCTACCTACGCCTCCCCGGTTGTTTCTTCGCGGGCACGTTTCTCCGTCCTGTTCGTCGCACAAGAGGTTCCCTCTGACTCCCAGGGACACCATCGAGTATGACGACTGGTTGGCCAGGATGGATTGTGCGAATATGTCGCGAGAGTGCATCTTTCCGTCCCAGCTCACTCTCACAGTATGGGCAGGGCCACACTTTGCGCGTTTCGGGATGGCTCGACGAGTTTTCTATGTGGCGGATGTAATCCGATGCACGCGTAAACGTCTGTCCGCAGATATCGCACGTCGTCTGCATGGCGTCAGCGTGCCCCGCCGGCTCTAAACCCAGACGGGTGTCGCAATTCGAGTCTGAAGGATGACGGTCGGGGGGCGATATCCTCGTCATTCTTGGACGCTTGACGCGCTCGCTCTGAGGATCCCATTCATCCTCGTCCGTGTTCTTGGACTTTATGCGTCTGGGTATCTTCCACGGAGGAGTACCGTCTTCGAGCATCCCCGCGCTACGCTTTCCCCGCAACTTGGCCGAGGTCACTGTCGTGACTGCGGATGGAACAAAGTCCGTCGCTTGGACTCTTTCGTTGGGAAGTGGCGCGACCAAAGGTGCGGGTGATAGCGAAGCGCAGCTGACGAGGGGCGAATGGTCGGGGGACCCACTCTGCGACTGTGAAAAGAAGCTGAGCGTAGTGAGTGGGGACAGTGGCGGAGACGCAGCGTGTCCGGGAACTGTTATTTCCTCGGGATGGGGTGTTATACGGGAAGATGCAAACATAGGCCGCGATGAGGAGTGAGGTGGCGATGTGAAATGGACTGTCCCATGTGGTAAAGCCTTTAATGGGGATTCGGGCGCGGGCGGTGGAGTATATATCACGAAAGTTGGGGCATCTGAAGTAAGTACTGGCACCGCCGGCTCCACTCCACACGTGCCAGCATTCAGCCCCAGTGGAAGGCAAGGGTCGAAATCCTGCAGCGCATGACAGGTAATATCTTCGGGTTGGACTTGAACCTGGATATCTTCGAGATTGTTCCCCGATTGATCGAAAAAGCTGCACTCTTCCTCCTCCGCTTCCGCAATGTCCCACAGGGTATCCACTGGCGTAGGATTGGCAATGGCATTTGCAAGTAACGGGTCACTTTCCGGGGTTCTTAGCCATGGGGTGGACGACGTGATGCTAGTCGGGGAGGAGTCGGGGGAGAGGGCGGGAGGAGGCAAACAGGGGTAGGAAGGTTGTGGTGGCGAAGGCTAGCACATTTTTTTCAGTACCTATACCGGTCACAAGAGACCATACTCACGAAGAACGCGTGTTGCTCTAGTCCTGGGGTCGTGTAGGGCATGGCGATCGCGTCGAACGCGTCAACGCCTTGATAGATGTCGTGGTACAGGTCTGGGCCGAGCAGCAAGCCGCTGCTCGGTTCGCCGTATCCACGATCGATGTGATGATCGGTCGAGATATCTAGGCTAGGGCTGAAGTTGACGTGAGGCTACGGCCGGGTCGGTGTGCATCGGCGACCTACAAATCCTTTAATCCACAAAAGTCATCGTCCACGGGGGGAAGAGATGGTTGATCGTCCGGGACATTGATCCAAAAAGATAAGGCGTCCATCAGGGAACAAAGGCTCTGTGACGGAGGAAATGTTCCGACTACTTGGGGGGAAAACTTTTTGGTAGACGCGCGAAGTTTGTTCTTCTTATCGTGAACAACGAACAAATTGATCTTGTTGTTGATTGAGGGTCCACCCTACAAAAACGTGTTGTACACGCGCTACAAGGCTGTTGCCGCGCTTCACGTACATAAAGTTGAATCGAGTTGTTCCGGGGTTCCCATCTCGTTTTGGGTCAAGCCTGGAGAAGTTCCCTAGAAAAAAAAAGCGCCGAGGCTATTTCACTTACGAAGTCTGACCGGTGACAACGGACTTGGACCTGTGATTGCCGTGCGTCGAGAGCATGTATCCCGGCGCTTGGTGACACAACACAACTCGACGAAAAAGTGCTGTAAGCGAACATGGTGGTTCCGTCGAAATCACTCACCTGTGGCCACCGGGACCCGAACACAGCGCTGGTGTTGCTGTAGACGGGGACGTCGGGAAGTGGTATAGCCCCGCCGCCATCATGATAAGTTGACGATATCAACCGCATGATCTTCCGACCCACGGAGAGTTCTAGCGGACTTCGACGCGTATCAAACTCGTTCTCCGCCATGACATACAAGATGAAAACCCCCGACCGAGCTACACACAGTAAAAACGATGAATGACCGCTCCAGAGACTCAAACTTCCTGAGGGCACAGTCGAGCCGTCGGAACGAACCACAGCAAGTCTAAAACGACGTGACATGCAGAAGCAAGGGTTGAGGCAGGGCCCGTGTTGACGAGCGTTGATCGACAGGATCCAAAGTCTTGGAATGACACTTGGTTACGACTTTCGAGTACTACGTGGTGTAGACTTTGTAGCAAAGACAAAGTAACGACTACCAAAACGGGACAAGGCAGTCGACTCGGTTCGTTCAACTTGTCGTCACTCGTACGCGACGTCGCCGACGCGTGGGCCGCGCTTCCAACATGAATGGACTACGCAACTCGCAGAGCGCAGAGGCCGCTCGTGCCGCCGCTCTCCAAGCTGAATTCAACGAAAAGAAATGGGTGTGGGTACCAGACGAGAAGGAAGGCTACCTTGCTGGCTGGGTCCATCAAGAGGACCAGGAAACAGCCGAAATCGTCATGTCCTCGGGTGGAGAGGTGCACCTCCTGACACTTGCCTTGCCACCTCTCCTCATGTCCCGTCCAGATACGCCGCATTCCTCTCTATGCCTTGTCCAAGATGAACCCACCCAAGTTCGACCGTGTGGATGACATCGCAGACCTCACATTTCTCAACGAAGCTAGCGTCGTTCACAATCTCCGTCTAAGGTACGGATCTGGTGCAATCTATGTGAGCCCTGTCTCCTCTTTCACGTCGCGTGCGCATTGCAGTCTGCAACATCGCCATGCGCGTGCGTTTCATAAACTGACTTCGTACCACAGACATATTCTGGGTTATTCTTAGTCGCCATTAATCCTTACCAGAACTTGCCACTTTATACTGATGCCATCATTCTACAATACCGCAATAAACGTCGAGATGAGAATCCACCACATATATTTGCGGTTACCGAACGTGCATGGATAAATATGCAAGAAGAACGCGAGAACCAGAGCATCCTCATCACGTTGGTTGAATTCTCATCGTCACCTGTGGCGTCCTAACTGATCGACTGCTCGTCCAGTGGCGAATCGGGGGCTGGAAAGACGGAGAGCACGAAAAAAGTCATCCAGTACCTTTCATCCATAGCGACAGATGCCCACCTCCCCAACTCGTCGCATTCGCATACGCCATCCATGTCTTCGTACTCGGCAATACCATCAATCGGGTTACCTAGAAGCAGAAAGAGTATATCGATACCCGGGTCCGGGAGCTCTATGACTGCTAAAGAACGGCTCGGCCTCCTGGAACGACAAATCATTCAAGCCAACCCCATCCTCGAGGCATTTGGCAACGCACAAACACAACGGAACAACAACTCGAGTCGGTTTGGCAAATTCATTCGGATCAGCTTCGCTCCTGATGGGAGTATTTCTGGTGCCAACATCGACTGGTACTTGCTGGAAAAGAGTCGAGTGGTTGTGCGCAGTCCTGCAGAACGCAATTTTCACGTGTTTTATCAGTTGATGTCCACCTCTGGTTCTCTCAAGGGTAGGCAGTCTAATACTTCATGTTATCTTTATATTGTTTACTGTTTCCCAGAATCATTATTGCTTGATGGGAACATCGAGGACTACGAGTTCTTGAACCGTAGTAGAAGAGAGATCGATGGTGTAAATGATCGTGACGATTGGGACACCCTCATTGTAAGCCGGCTTTCGCTCCCATGCACAAATTTGTTTTTTGAATAGTCTCCAAGAATGCTTTCGAAGTTGTCAGTTTCTCCCAAGCTGAACAGTTCGATCTATTCCGGATCGTAGCGGCGGTTCTTCACATTGGTAACATCGCCATCACCTCTACACGCGCAGACGATGCTGTCATGGTCGATTCTTCTCAAGCTGAGCGTGCCTGTCACCTCTTGGGAATCCCCTTTGTTGAGTTCAAGAAGGCGGTTTTACGACCCACCGTGCTTGCAGGAAGGGAATGGGTGACGAATGCGAGGAGCGGTCAACAGGCTTTGGACGAGCTCGCCGCTCTTTCAAAGACTCTGTACGAGAAATCGTTCAGCGCGCTCGTTGACCGTATCAATCGCGCTCTTGATCGACCAACCCCCAAGTCGACATTCATCGGCGTCCTGGATATTGCTGGATTCGAAATATTTGAGGTCAACACGTACGAACAACTCCTCATCAACTTCACCAACGAGAAACTCCAGCAATTTTTCAACCATCATATGTTCGTCCTCGAACAGGAGGAGTATTCGCGCGAGGGTATCGAATGGGATTACGTGAACTTCAAGCTTGATTTGCAGCCGACAATCGACCTTATCGAGGGAGGTGGCAGTGTAATTGGTATCCTCAGCTGTTTAGACGAGGAGTGTATCATGCCCAAGGCCACGGATCTCACTTTCACAGAAAAAGTGCATTCCTTGTGGAGTGGGGATCTGGCTCCCGGAGAGCAACCACACCCTGGTCGCACAAAATATACTCTACCCAAATTCGAGCAAGGTTTCATCATCACTCATTACGCCGGGAGAGTCGAGTACCGCACTGATGGTTGGCTAGAGAAGAACAAGGATCCTCTGAACGACAATCTCACCCGAGTTCTTGCGGCATCCACTCAACCCTACGTCGCAAGTCTTTTCCAGGATTACGCAGGGCCACTCTCCGATCTACCTGGTTCGAGCGTCGGTTTCTCCTTGGGAAAGAAGCGTGGCGTCAAGAAAGGAGCTTTCCGCACCGTAGCTCAAAGACATAAAGAACAACTGGCGCTGCTAATGACCCAACTTCACGCCACTCAGCCACATTTCGTTCGGTGTATAGTACCCAACACCAATAAGAAGCCAGGGCGGGTTGACGTCCCACTTGTCCTCGACCAGCTCCGTTGTAATGGAGTCCTAGAAGGCATCCGAATCGCCAGGCTTGGTTACCCGAATCGACTCCCCTTTGTCGAATTCCGACAACGCTACGAGATCATGACCCCTGGGATTATCCCGCGGGGTTATATGGATGGTCGTAAAGCTTGTCTCCGTATGATAGAAGCTCTGGAACTCGACAAGGAACTCTACCGAGTCGGCACGTCCAAAATTTTCTTCAAGGCGGGCGTGCTCGCCGAACTCGAAGAACGCAGAGACCTGCTGTTGTACGACGTTTTCTCGCGGCTACAGGCTGTGGCGCGAAAGTTTTCTGCGCGAAGACAGATGAAGAAAATTCTGAACCGTGCCATCGCTATTCGGACCATCCAGCGCAACGCTCGACTGTACGGTGAACTCAAGGATTGGCCGTGGTGGCAGCTGTACTCCAAGGTTTGGAGGACCTCTTTTGTGAGCATTCCGCTTCTGAACGTTGAGGCACCCATAGATTCGACCTCTACTGGCTGCTACGCGCAACGACGAAGAACTCCGGCGGAAAGAAGTGGAATTGCAGCTCATCAAGGAACGGGCGGAGAGAGACCAACGCGAGAAAGAAAACTTGGAAAACATGAAGATGGCGTTGGAGGCGGAGAAGCAAAAAATCGTCAAGGAGCTTGAAGGGGAGCGGGCTCTCGCACTCGACAAGGACGCTTTGCTAGAGCGGAGCAAGCAGCGGGAGATCGAGCTCGAGGAGGAGATCGTTGCGCTTCACGCGGACCTCGACGTTCTTGATTCTCAGCTAGACCGGGCACTGCTCCGGCAGAAGGAAACGGACGAGAAGCACGAGAACCTTCGTCAGGCGTTCGAACAAGCCGCCGAACACCTGGTGCGACTCGAGGCGCAGCAGAACGAGTGGAAGAACAAGGAGGTGGAGTATACAGACCTTCTGTCTACGATGGAGGCCACCATGGGACGGCTTCAAGAGGAACGCGACGACCTGCAAAAGTTGAACGAGGACTTTACGACCCTGGTGTCCCAGCGCGACGAAGACTTTGGTCGTTTCAAGGAACGTTCTGAGGCGTCCACAAACGACCTCCAGTCCAAGCTGGCTGCAGAAGCGCGTACGGCGTGAGCTTCCAATAAATGTCTCGTTTGGGGAGATCCGACTCATCGCCTTTTCAGAGAACTTCTCAGCGCCAAAGTCGAGCAGCTCGAAAAGGGATCGCATCAAGCCAAGGACCAACTTGCCGAGCTGACCCGCACCGCCAATGATTACTCCGCCATGCTTCAGAAAAAGGAGGACGAGATCGTTCGTCTCGCGTCCGAAGTTGCCACGTCCAAGCGAGAACGCACCCAGCTGCAAAAGGACATCATCGAGATCCGCGCCTTGTCCGAGAAGCAAACGGCCGAGTTGGATGCGTACAAGCTGGACACGGACCGTGCCTTGACTGCCAAGGCCAGACTGCAAGAAGAGCTCGACGAGCTCCGCACGCTAATGGAGACGAAAACAACAGAGGAGACACGCCGGAAGGAGGTCGAAAAGAGCAAGGACGAGGAACTGGGTGACCTCCGACGGCAGGTAGCAGATCTCCAGGGCCAACTGAACGCGTTCCGCAAGACGGCGCTCGAAAACGAGAGCAAGCTCAAGCTCGAGGTAGAGAGGGTTACACGCCAGTACAACCAGCTCGACAGTTCGCACACGTCGTTATTGGAACGCGAGAGGCTCGCCAAGGAGCAGTCTACCAAGGCGGAGTCGGCGGTGGCGGCGATGGAAAAGTCAAAGAGAACAGTGGAATCGGAGCTGCAGGCGTTGCGTACAAAGCAAATCGACTCGGACTCGCAACTCGCGGAGGCCGTGAAAGCTAAAGAGGTAAAGCATCTCTCTCCGTAAACGAAACTATACTCATCCTGACTCGGGGCCGTTATAGTCCTTCGAGCGACAGCTCACTGCGTCCCAAAGCAAGTGCCACGAGCTCGAGGATACGGTTCTGCAATTGGAGCGAGGAGCTCATGCACTCGAACGCCAGTCGGAGCAAGCTCGTAAGCAGCTGGAAGCCGAGTCGGCCAAGTACAAGCAGCTTCAACAAGTCGCCACCACTCAAAAGCGGGAGCTCGCCCTGGACCAAGCTCGCCTCTCCAAGATGGACGCCGCCCTCAACAAGGCATTTACTGACCTAAAGAACAAGGAGTGGGAGATCAAGCAGCTCGAGTCCAGGCAGGACAAGAAAATCGTCGAGCATGTCCACGTGCTCGAGAAGGCGAAGAAAGTCACGGACCAGCAGCTCAAAGACGCACAAGAGGAACTGCAAAAGAATGCGGTTTATATTCGGTCTCTGGAGAAGGCCAAGTCGGCGTTGACGCGCGAGGCCGAAGACTTTGTGCGAGAGAACAAGATGGAACAGGTCGAACTCCGAGCCATCGAAAAGACCGCTCGAGCAAACGAGGAGAGGGCGTTGAAAGCGCTAGCCGCGCTAGAGTCCGAGCGGAAGGCGAGAGAAGTAGCCGAGTCTGGCAATCGCCGTATGCAAACGGATCTCAACAGCGTCAAGAGCGAGTTGGAAGTCGTGCGCGATCAACTGACTGCAACGCAGCGATCCAAGGACGCTCTGGAAGGCGAACTTACTAAGCTCGTGGAAGACGCCGAAACGAGCCCTTCGCATGCCTCGATACAGCGCGAGTATGCGCTCAAGATTGCACAGCTAGAGGAGAAGCTTCAAGATGCGGAAACCGTGCAGGGGATGGTCGCCAAGATCAAGGCACAGGTCGAGCGTCAGCACAAGGAGTTGCTCGGCATTATCATGAAAGATACACCGATAGACGAGTCGTTCCGCTCGCGGCTCGTTCGTGAGCTTCAGACCGCTGAAGAAGAGCTTGCGCGGCAATTTTCTGCCGTCATGCGACCCTCGGATTCGGCAAAGCCTGTACCTGTTCTCAAGGACGAGTCCACCGCGCGTCTCGAAGAGTCTCGTAAAGCCCTCGTATGTTTCTTTTTCTTCAGAGGTTGTAGCACGAGGGCTCATGAAAGGCACGCAGCTATCTCAGCAACGGAATTTGCAGCTCGAATTGGATGAGGTCCGCAGACGAGCTCGAGAAGAGCTGAGTGGTGTTCATGACAGACTCGACGTAGAGATTGCTGCCAAGAATGATGCGATCAGTATGGCTGCTCACCTTTGTTACAAAGTCTGTTCTGACTCCGGGGTAGATGCACACAGACAACTTCAGACTCAGTTCCAGGAACTACAGATCGCTTCGGCCGCTGCGATTGCAATGCAAACAGGTGGGTGATAATGCCGATCCTAGCATTGACCCGGACTTATCTCGATGGACGTGAAGAACTGCAACAGGCGATCGAGTCGTACAAGCAGAAGAATACGATATACAATGCAAAGCTTCAAGACGCCGAGGTTGCGCAGGCCAAAGCAGAGCAGGCCGAAACATTTGGTGGGCAGGGGAGTTAGTGTCTATCACATAAACTAACCTTGCGTAGCTCGTCGCGCATTCACTGACTTGGAGAAAACCCATCTGGACCTTGTTGCGGAGAAGCAGACGATCGAAGAGAAGCTACAGTCCACGGAGCAAAAATTCCGGGAATTGGAACAACAAATCGAAGAAGAGGATCGACAGTCGTCTGAGCTTGGTATTCACAGACGCCGTCTGGCGCAACAACTTCAAGACGAACGTCTTCAGCACCAAAAAGACCTTGCCGAGCGTGACTTTGCAAGTGACCAGACGCGAAAGAAGTATCAAGGTAAAAGTCCATTTATAGGTTTGTAGATGGATACTGATCTGCTCCCAGCTGAGCTCGCTCAGCTCAGTGAAGGTAATGTTTGTTTAGTCGTTCTTTTTTCAGTCAGTTTCTCATCGCATTCCAGAACTTCAGTCCCAGCGTGACACGATGACCCGGCTTCGTGAAGATAACCGCAAGATCCACTCGGACTACGACGAGCTGCAACTGCGTTTCGACGAGGAAGTCTATAACAGTGGCACGTGGAAGAGGGAGAAAGAGCGCATGGATACCAAGATCGCAGACCTGACGAAGGCGTACGAAACCTCTACCGCGGTTCAGTCTGATCAACAATCCCAGATCGTGTCTCTCCACTCTCAAGTCCGTGAGCTCAGGGGTGTCTTGAACGATGCGGAAGCAGACCGTGCTATGCTTCAAAAAGCAAGGCGCTCATTACAGGCAGAGCTGGAGGGTATCAAGCTGGACCACATTGATGCCAACAAGGTAACATCGGATCGAGAATTACAGAAACTCCAGCTCGAGAAGCAGGATCTTGAGCGCTCTTTGGAAGAGCAAGAAGATCGTGTTTCCATGGCCTTTGGTCGCATGAAGGCCGCAGAAACTCATGCTGCAGAAAGTCAGTTAGAACTCGATAAAATCCGCGTGGAGAATACGAAACTGGATAGAGAGAACGTATGTGGATCTTTATTCCAGAGATGTATACCTTAATCTCCTCATAGGCCCAGTTGGAGAAGCAAGTCAAGGACCTCAACGTCCGTATCGTGGACCTGGAAACGAGGTCGTATGCGAACGTGCCTCAGCCGAACGCAACCATTCGCCAGTTGCAAGCTCGTGTTGACGAACTTACTACCCAGCTCAGCCAGGCCACCACCGACAAGCGACACAGCACGCCGATTCGTTCCTCCGACAAGGCGATTAGAGACATTCAACTTCAACTCCAAGAGAGCGAACACCATCGTTTGAAGCTGGAAGAGGACCGCAAACTATCCGAAACCCATATCCATTCCCTTCGTGAGAAGCTTGATAAAGCGGTAGGTTTCATTTATTTTTCATGACTCCTCTGGGTTGAAGAAAAGGACAGCAATCCTCTGAAAGTGAATTGGTTCGTGCCAACCGCCGACTTGAGCTCCAGGCAGCAGAAGCCAAGCAAACTACTTTGACGTGGGTCAATCGCCCATCTCTGTTTTACTTGGTGTTGACAGTGCCCGTAGGCTAGAGCGCGAGGTTGAACGACTCCGCAGTCGGATCAACAGACCAGCGTCTTCTGTAGTCAGTGACGCGACCGGTACATCTGGATCCTCTTCTGTTGGCTCCCCTCGCAAACTCAAACCATCATAATGATCGGGATCTATGACTGCATCGCTACATTTTTGCTCCCCACAACACATTGTAATTTAAGTGTTGTATTAGTATGTAGCCTTTACCATTTATTTTCTTGGATACCCTCGGTTAAGCAATATAATTTTTTACAACTGTTTTCCTGACATTTGAAAGTCTGATGTTATTAGAAAGTGTTCAAAAGTTCGAAAGTTTGTTTCGTTCATACCGGAATTCCCCGTAAAACTGGTAATTTAGAGTTCAGCCACCCATACACTCGACCGAGGGTTGTCTCGGAGGGACATACGAAACGCCAACACCTCGCCATGGTACGCAAACATTCTCGTATGTTTCATTGAGTGTGTCTGAAGCCGTACTCAGCCAAAGGAAGTCCGGGACATTAAACAATTCATCGAGATCGCACGGCGGAAGGATGCTACGCGTAAGTTGATGCAGACACGTTGATACATCGAATGAACGCTGGATTCCTTTGCATTCACAGAGGCCCGGATAAAGAAGGTCGCTGCGAAAACGGCCAACGGCAAAGCCAAAACCAAGTTCAAGGTTCGGTGCTCAAGATATCTTTACACCCTCTCCATCGACGACCCAGACAAGGCTGAGAAGCTGAAGCAGAGCCTGCCTCCAGGTGCGTCTGCATCCGCACACCATAGCTATAGGACTGCGAGTGATGCTTTACCATTAGGCCTGCACGTGGTCGACTTGTCAGCACAACCAGCAAAGAAAAAGTGATCCGTCATGAACTCTTTTTCTTGAAATTTATGGAGATCGGCGTATGAGGAGGTGGAGGACCTCGGCAACCGACACCACAGAGATCATGTTCGTATGCCCACGCATCGTGTACACGAGCAACAGAGACCAAAAAAATGCATTGTAACCCTCCATATCCGTCGGGATGTTGTAGAGCCAACTATGCTCGAATACTCTTAGTTTGGTCGAATGGAGTGTGGTAGTTGAGCATTCAAACGTTGCACTTTGGGGTTCGCGCAATCACTTAAATTCTCGATGCATCCAGCAATGGTCAATGGGTATGGCAGATCAACGTGCCCAACTAATGATACCCAGTAGTCCACTCAAGGCAATCAGCGATATCGCTGAGAAGCTAAGAATTGTCCTACACAATCTTTGTACTCTTCCCTCGCGAACCGACCGTGTCGTGTTATCGAGAGCCTCGAGGTCGATATACTGCATGTCGTCATTTGCCCGACAAAAGAGCTGCAATAATGCCCCGAGTGATTGATATCCGTCCAATGCAGTAATCGGGAGCATGTTTATGACATAGAGCGAAAGATTTGCAATCTTCATATATCTGTCGAGGTCTAGTTGGTGCAATGTGCAGATGTTTGCAACTAGTCACTCACTCGAAGAACGCGAAGGCAAGATCGGGGAGCTTGTATGGTATGAAATAGAAGCGGGGGCGCCAATTACTGACTTGCACTGAGTAGAGACCTCAACATATGTGGAACAACCCAGCGACATTCACATACCTTGTTCCCAAATCTCCACCTTTGGCCCTTTCCAAACGACAATGTCCTCAATACTTTTTCTCTCTTGATCCCTCAGTACCGAAATCCGTAGGAGCTGCTGGTCGTGACGAGGTGCTACGCAGGACGAAACTGGCAAGCATTCTGCGGAATAGTTGCACCGTGGCAGGCTGGCGGTGAATATGTCAACAGGATCCAATTTATATTGCAATGTTTTCTCCGTCATGGATACGAAACAGGAAAGTGAGTCAACAGCGGCAGTACACGACGGATCTTTCATTGAGAATAAGCAAGTAGGCGAACAAACAACACACATGATACACTTACCAAGTGCCTTTTCTAAGAGAGTGTTTTCGGCACACCATCCTTGCATAAGGGCTGAGGAAGGGGAAAGTAGGTAGTCATCCCAAGGATCATACGACGAAGTGGAACCCATCCCAGAATCATCAATTTTAGTGATCAGGGTGCCAATGGGGAGGTGTTCCGTCAGTGGAGAATCCTAACGACTACTCAGTGCATAGAATATTGAGTGAAATATGCACTGACATAGTCGAGCCCAACCACGAGCCTTCCCAGAGCGGACACGTCCCGGAAGAGGATCCAAGTAGGCAAGGAGCCCGCCCTGGACCAAGCAAGGGCGAATAACAGGCACGACAACAAGAAGTTGTGGAAGCAACCGCCAGTGACGATTTGCAAGCGGTCACGGGGAGGTAATTTCTCAAGCCGGGCGATGGGGAGAGCGACAAACGCAGACGGCAAGACAAATGTGACAGCAACTCCACAAGAAAGCATTGGTATGCGATGACTACGCGCAATGTCGATCTCTTGTATTGTGAACACGAGTGATTGGACTCACAGTGCTGCAGTGATGGCGTGCCCAGCTTCATGAACAATTTGGCTTGTGGCAAGGGCCACAAGAATCAAGGGAAAATGAGCGAAAGGAACGGTCAACCCTGGTATCTAGAGAAATTGAGCTGCGCTGGGTGTTGGACCATTTTAAACCCTCGACTGGAACACTTACAATTGGATTGAGCCTCAGCGCATCGGATGCTGGCACGATGGGCAGATCAGCGGGTTCTATACCCCGCTTCACTGCCATATTGGCAGCGTGGGGAGGGACTTGTTCTTGCAGCACTTCCGTGGACAAGGACACGATCGTGAAGAACAGCAAGAGGAATGCAAGCACCATCCCGACGACACCAACGAGGCTGCCCAGATCATACAGTCGCAAAAGAATCAGCCTCGAGAACCGATACTTGTTCGACGAGAGAGCGGTAGAGAACTCGTCATGGAAGACGTTGAAGGCCTCGGTCTTGAGCCGGATGTTCAGATGCTTCACGGTGACTTCTGTGGTGGGCCTGCGGGATCGAGAAAACGGTAGCAACAACGTTGGACGACTGGCGGAATATTTGATGGCGTAGATGACGAGCCAGAGGGATGCTATCCAGAGACCTGCAGCAGCCAGCGTCATGAAGTCGACTTTACATTTGGCAGTTGCCAAAGTGCAAGTTGCCGTTTACAGTATTTTCACCAACTTTCATCTCCATCATGAAGATTTATTCAATTTCTGTCGTCCTTGCACCCGCAGGGTCCCCAGGAACGGTTCTGAGCTCAGCCTCGGATGTCTCAAGCTTCTCTTTCTACCAGAGGGGCTCCGTCAACGAGTTCTTGACATTCTTCGCCAAGACCGTTGTCGATAGGACGGCACAAGGTCAACGTCAGACCGTGCAAGAAAACAACTATATAGCCTATGTATTCAATCGTGGTGGAGCAGAACAACTTGCAGGTTGGTCAACTGTAACTTCCCGCATGTCTAACTAACCTCTACTGGTTACGTGTCATGTTCTGTGCCGCAGCCATCATAATAACCGACCAAGAGTACCCCGCTCGGCCCGCATTCTCTCTCTTGACCAAGATTTTGGACGAGTTCATCGCCAAAGTGCCTCAGTCTACCTTCTCCAACCCAGCAGCAATCTCGTTCCCTGACATCCAGACATACCTCACCAAGTATCAGGACCCACGGCAAGCGGATACCATTATGAGAGTGCAACAGGAGCTGGACGAGACAAAGATCGTGCTGGTATGATTAGATCGGTGGGTTCGAGTGTTAGCGCACTGACACATGTCTTCCAGCACAAGACGATCGAGTCTGTCCTTCAACGAGGAGAGAAGCTGGACAACTTGGTTGAACGTTCTAATGCACTATCTTCCCAGACCAAGATGTTCTACAAGACAGCCAAGAAGGTGTGTGAACCTGTCTTTGTTGTTGATACTTGACTGAATAGCGTCCCACAGCAAAATTCGTGTTGCGTAGTGATGTAGAATGTCCACTGTTTCATCTGTTTTTGATCACTACCATGGAACATTTGTACGTCTTCTAATTACTGGCCATCGGATGGGATTTGTGCCTGTAATCGTGTTTTGTTGCTCGGCTCTTACCTTTCCCAATCACACTCATTCTCGGATAAGAAACTATTGTGCTGACTGCAGGAGCGATGCTGACTGACGGACTTATCCTCAGAGTAACGAAGTTGAACAAGACAATTTGAACCATTACGTTGTCGTGTTCTTGGACGTGCTTGCTCCAAGTCCTCATAGCTGCCGGTCGTCCGCTCAGTACCATTGCTGAGTGACAAGAACCTCTTGCGGCACTCGCTCGCTTACGACCATTAGAAGTCATTTCTGCTTGGTTTCTGTTGGATGAATCCGGCCTCCTGCTGTATGCGATAAAATTGGCATGCTGGCGCATAGTCGGGTTTGTGGCTATATCGATTCTAGGATTCCATTTTTGTGCTAGTTCGCCGCTTTGGCATTCATCTAACCCCTAAAAAGCGCACGTCAGGTTAAGATCCTGCGTACAACTTCTCCATCACTACAGTCGCTTGCTCACAGGTCCCCCGCGGATAAACATCGATGCAGAAGACACAATCTAACGGAGCTAGGCCAATGGTGCAGAATGCGCTTCGACCGCTACTCTCCCGAACACGAAACGCATCCTCGACCGCGTGCCTCTCTGGTAGTGTGCGCGACCTCGAGCAAATCGCTCTTCGCGGTCCACCTCTCACTGCTGCTGACTTGGTGAGCCTGCGTCGTTGCCACAGATGTCATTAACGCTCAAATTCTATACGCTACACAGCCGGCGTTTGCAGACGCTTTAGTCAACTTCCATAGTGGAATCGATGACAGGCAGTTTCTTGCAAGTTTCTTGTATAATGTTGGATCCGCTCAACTCATGCTTGGTCTAGCTCGAGAAAGTCTTGGTGATGATGGCGCGACTTCCCGACGATTCGGTATTCGCCGAATTAGCACAGCAGCACGTTATTAATTTGCGTGAGTACTATTCCTAGGTCGTCAGTAATACTCTTGTTTATATTAGCCGTAGTATATAAGGACCTACCTCATCCACCGACTGCATTCCTTTCTACCTTTCACAATACGTCACCGGCAGTTGATCAAAATAAGGTGGTCTCGTACGCATTTCGCAGCCCTGATGGATCCAACTACAACGTCCTTTTCCCTTCACTTGGAAAGGTCGGTCAGCCTTACGCGCGCTCGGTGCCTTCGACACACATCCAGACCCACCCATCTCTTCCTGATCCTGGCTTAGTGTTCGATACCCTCTTGCGCCGGCGTCCTAGCGACTTCATCCCGCACCCGGGGGGGTTGTCGAGTTTGTTCTTCGCCTTCGCAGATCTCATTATTCATAGCGTTTTCAATACGAATACGTTAGACTGGACGATTAATGATGCAAGCAGCTACCTTGACCTGAGCATTATCTACGGAAATAGCGAGAAGCAAGTCGAGGATATTAGGAAGAAGGATGGTACCGGAAAGATCTGGAATGATACCTTTGCGGACAGTCGTTTACTTTTCATGCCGCCTTCCGTTTGCGCACTTGCTGTGCTCTTCAGCCGACATCATAACGTACGTCTGTCACCATGCGGCGTTATCCGTGCTAATCCTGCGGTAGTATATTGCCCAGAAAATCCTAGATCTCAACGAACGCGGTTCATTTACCTCGCCAGAGCATCTCAATGGGGATTCGTTACTCGAACAAGACGATGAAATATTCCACAGAGCAAGGATGGTCAATACTGCGTTCTTCATGCAGATTATCCTTAGAGATTACGTCGGAAGCATTTTGGGGCTAGTGAGAGATGGCCTGACCTGGCGTCTTGACCCACTCGCTGTAAGTGGTCGTTTTACGACGGAACACGGATTTTGATTACCAGCTTTCCATCAGTCATTTCGAGAGTCCGATCATGGCGTGTCTCCTCGGGGGGAAGGAAACGTAGTATCCATCGAGTTCAACCTACTCTATCGTTGGCACGCTGCCGTCGGTGAACAGGATGAAAAGTGGCTGAACCAGTTGTTTGGGCAAATCTTCGAGGACAAAGATCCAACAACGGTATGCTCTTTCCTGGTTGCCGTACGACAAACACGATAATAAAAATTGGTAGGTAACCATCCAGGAGTTCAGAACCGTGATTCGGGATAAGATCGTCCCTTCCGACGATATCAAAACTTGGACATTCAACGGGTACGTTCTACGATCAATGCACTGTTAATTATGGGCGACCTGGCACGGTATTAGATTACAACGGGGCCCTGATGGTTCTTTCGCTGATCAAGACCTCGCTCGTATATTACAAGATGCGACCGAACAAAGGGCCGGTGCGTTTCGTGCCAGAGGTTGCCCCCCCGTGATGAGAGTGGTAGAGATCCTAGCTATCGAACAGGGAAGGAAGTGGGATACGTGTACGGTGAGGAATCGTTCTCGAGTGATCAGGTAGTACGATTGACACACGTCCAAGCTCAATGAGTTTCGCAAATTCATTGGCCTACGACGTGAGTATCCTAAGCTGTACAATAAATCCCTTTTGCTCATGGTTCTCTCAGCGTATGAGTCCTTCAGAGAATGGAATCCAGATCCACTTATTCACGTGAGACTTATGATCTTTCCACTCGTTCGTTTGTCAACTTTCTGCAGACTGCGGCAGAAGAGCTCTACGGACATATCGATAACTTGGAACTTCATGTCAGTAGCATTTCCGACTTCGTCTTTAATTACTGACACCCGAACCATTTAAGGTCGGATTGCAAGCTGAGGAAACTAAGCCACCTATCCCCGGTGCTGGGTTGTGCCCAGGATATACTATATCGCGTGCTATCCTGGCAGATGCTGTATGCTTGACTCGTGGGGATCGGTTCCTAACTGTTGATTTAACCCGTCGGTATTCGTTGCTTTTTGTCTGCTTCACTAACTTAATGTTCTCTAGCATACAATTTAACAGCTTGGGGATTCCAGCATTGCATGGTCAACACAGAAGATGGTTCATATGGGGGAATGCTCCCGAAGCTTTTGTTTCATCTCCTGCCGGATCATTATCCTGCCAGCTCGATCTATGCACATTTTCCATTTATGACACCTGATTTCATACATCCCAGTATCGCTTCTCGATCGACAGATTTGCTCCCGTACTACGATTTCTCAAGACCAAGTAACGGTGATCGTCAGCCAGATGCACTGTACGAGAAGCGTATGTCAAGTCTTACGAAGGGTGTCGAATTAGCTTCAGAAGAGGTCGGTTTCGACTTCTGAAATTGCACGAATGCGTCTGATCATAGCTCTGAAATGATCAGGTGCAGAAATGCATCACAGATGAGACTCTCTCTGTCGCGTTCTTTGAGAAGACGTTTAAATCCCTGGTGAAAAAGGCGTCTCTATCGGTGAACAATACCACCATGTCCATTGACATAATTAAAGATGTCATTAACGTGGTGCCTATTTATTGGGCGGCGAACAACGTAGTACGTATTACACCTGACCAATATGTTGACCAGTATCATCTTACGTTTGATTCAGCTTGGTTTGCCCATAACCGTGGTCGACAGCATATTCGGAGGTGGACACACAGTGGCACATTGGTCCAAGCTGTTCGCAGACGTAACTAGGTGAGCGGTTAAGTTGATTGGCGGAATGACCACTGATATCCTCCAGATATACCTACTTGAATGATGATCCAGTAGGGGACTGGACTCTATACCGGGCGGCGCTCGAGGCAACGAACGAAATTATGCATTATCTCCACAACCGATTGAAACGGTACGAAAGTGGACTTGTAGGTTCCATACTATGTGACTTGATAGGTGCTGAGTGCCAGCTTTATTCAACAGATGTCTCTTGAAGGTGTATCCGACGTACTGGCCACATCGCTCCTCACCAGCAATGTGAATAATGGCCCATTCATTTCCAACGTTCTGGCGAACGTCGAACACTCAAACATTGACACGATTGCTTATACCATATTTGCCGAGATAGTACCCTCGATGCTGCTGTTTTCTGCGGCCCTATCCTATGTAGTCGATTATTATGCTGACCCTAGCCGAACAGAAGAGTTGCAGAAACTGATCCAGCTAAGCGCCAAGGGAAATAACTCGTGTGATGCATTGATGAAGTTCGTTGATGATGCATTGGGTACGTCTTTGAATACTTTCCATCCACCCTAAGCTCACCTGGAAGCAGCCCACGGACAGGACGTGAGCCTTTTCGGTGGAGGAGATTGCTCATTGAATCTAATCCCTTTCTCAACCAACCAGACTCAGGATGAAGTAGGTTATCTATCCTGTGTGTAAGCGCGTGCTAATCGTGCATATAGGTGTCGTCTAGCTTGACCATCGGAAATCACAAAATTGATATTCATGAACAAGGAGGGTGAGAGCGAACTTGCTTTTGGGGAGACAACCCGAGGTTGCTGAATATGCTCGTGTATAGACTCATGTCCCGGTGCCACTTCACAAGGGTATGATGGCTGTTTCCCGGTCGATGATACTTTGAAATAGACCACGCTACAGCTCGCTCCCCGGATGGTCACAGCGATCTTCAAGCTGAGAAACATTCGTTTTGTTGATTCTCAGATGGAATGTAGTGAGTTGCCTCCCCATACAATAATCTTGGTAATTGACCAGATGACAAGGTGGAGGACTACCGGTCTCCAGGGTTATTCAGGTACGACATTCTTGAATGGCGTGCTTCTCGGTTTTCTAACTTTTAGTTGGACAGTATGATGTTTGATTCCACAGAAGACAGTATAGATTTGTTCCTACCATTTGCATCCTTTTTGTAATTTGATCCCCTGAAGAGTTGGTAATATCTCGTTCCACAGCGACTGATTGGCATCTTTTCTGTCAGTGGACCGAGAATGTCGATCAAGTATACGTATATGGCCCCATTTCCCGTTGAATCAAACACTGAGCAATTCTCAAAGCTCACGTGACGATGGGGAATGGAGACCATCGACTCATCGACACTAATTAATAGGGAATCAGGATTAGACCGGGGTGAAGCCTGCTTTCCCGCATCCTTTCCGTTTGCCAGCGAATGCTTCCCTAACCAGATCTTGCTGACTGCTACGGAAGCTCCCTCTAGTCTCATTCCAGTTTCTACTAGGATCTGATCGACGCTATCCATGGCGAGGACCATACGAACATTGACTGGCAACATCTTACACTGATTTCTAGTAAGTCGCTTACATACCTTGCTCAAGCAAAGCCAAGTTTCTAAACTGCAAAGTGGGCCAACTTGAACTTGTACGTATACACTTCAATAACGACCAAGAACACCCAAGACTCGACGGGGGGCGAGACGAAATACCCGAGGTTGAACTTGCCCCCCCATACTCGACGCAACTTTCCCAGTTTTAGTGATAGTAACTCATGCGCAAAGGCCCTCCATGTGACTAGCCGTAATAATAATCAACACGCGACTCCTCGGATACTACGATGGAGTCGTTCCGCACAACGTTATCATCATCTATCTAAATTTAAGCGATGTTATATTATGCAGAGATCGCTCGAACGCAGGCGGGTGTCATCTTATTTCTTTAGTACCTTGGGTTCATGTCTGCCCAGGAAATGTTAGAGTCGCCGGCAAGTCAACCTTTCGAATTATTTGGGATCGCCATTGTCACACGAATTATAGCCTGATAGACTGTTTATAGGATCTGCTCGTTGTGATCTTCCGCGGTTCCATGTTGGCCACGGGACCATCATAGGCTAGCTGAGCCTCTTGTGCGCCTTTATCATATGATATTACTCGATCCGTTCCTGACACCCGGCCCATAACTAGCATACACCTCGCAAATGTGGGACCGCAACAGAATGAATAAACATGAGGATTTGTGTCACGGGCACACAATCACCGAGGACTACAGGGTCGCATTCAACCGTACAATAATTCATCGAATTCCTTCAACAGCAAGGGACCGGCGACCACGTGGTGACATTTTCCGAGTTACTGAGAGCTGCCAGTACAGGGTCTATGGGAAGTGGTCATGTAATGCTGCTCAAAGCGTGATTATATCTTCAAGCACTGGCACTGATTCAAGCTGACCAATCGTTCTTATTTACTTCGATAATAGCCATAAGACTAGACTTCGTAATCCGTGCTAGAGACTATATAGCCTCGTCATACAAATTGACGCGAGTGACGAGTCGGAACCCATTTTTGCCATACGGTAGCAAGCGGCTCGAATCGTGCTTAGTCAAGGCGTGGCCTGTGACTAGTGACTACTGTGAATGTAACTTGCGATTGTCGACTGTGACTTTTCTTTTAGTCGAGTCGGTGAGAAATAAAGAAACATGAGCTTGAACCGTAAGATTTCATGTTCCATTCAAAGTTCATCGTACCAGACGCCACTTCCCCACTTGGTAACAACAGCTCATAATGCTACCGCACCATTGACGTGATATGCATCCTTCACTCAAAGCGAGCGTAGATACTGACGCAGTTCACAATGAAAAGAAGGATGATCCTGTCTTCGACGACGCAGGACTTTCCATAGCACTCAGCACTTCAGAGCGCACTAGATTGTTGCAGAAGCTTGATCTACATCTCCTCCCTCTGGTTACTTTGTTACACCTCCTTTCGTTCCTGTAGGTTGTCATTCAAATCCAGCCCGCTTGGTATCTATGTGATGTCATTCCTTGCAGGGATCGCACAAACATCGGCAAGTATCATCTTATTTCATCAGTACTTTGGACTCATACGCCTTCTCAGGAAATGCTAAAATCGCAGGCATGTCGACCGACTTGGACCTTGTTGGATTGAGGTATAACACTGCTGCTGCGGTATTCTTTGTGAGTGTTTCTCGCCTTCGCTTGTAACACATGTGCCAATGCTCCTTCAGATTTTATACGCCCTCGCAGAGGTTCCCTCGTAAGTTTGGATGAAAAATTTCCGTTTGATCATTCCGTGAAATAAATTTCATGCAGAAATATCATACTCAAGCTCTTTCGGCCATCTATATGGAGTATTACTATCATCCTTCACATGAATTACTTCTCTAATCAGACATATTGCAGTACCTACGATTATGGTTGCATGGGGTTTGATCATGACGTTCATGTGTCTTGTGAATACCTATCAAAAGCTTCTTGTGTACGTTACGAATAACGTGGGCTACTTCACTTGATCATCTCATGCAGTGCACGAGTTTTCCTTGGGCTCGCAGAAGCTGGATTATTCCCGGGCGTGAACTATTACCTGTCGTTGTGGTACCTGCGTGCAGATCGGGCGAGGCGCATTGCTGTTTTCTACTCCGCCGGAACGATTGCGAATGCGTTTGGGGGAATTCTTGCGTAGGTACTCCTTAGATTGCATCGTGGAACTTACGTTTAATAAGCTGAAAGATTTGCTATCGAGAAGATGGAAGGGTACGTGAAGTGTTTCGGGTTACTTTCTGTGTTACTTATTAGCTACGCTCTCTGACAGGATCGGTCATCTACATGGTTGGCAGTGGATCGTAAGCGCCTTGAAGTACGATGTGTACGTACTCACTAGCACACCTAGTTTTGTTTAGAAGGGCTTGGTGAGACTACAATTCATAGTTCATGAGTCAAGAAATGATCGACATCACCTTTTTGTAGCTACTGTTGTCGTGGCTTTTGGAACATTTTTCTTCATGCATGATGTACGTCCTAGTTTCCATCTCGTCCCCGGACGCTTATCTTCTGCGCATAGTTTCCTGAAACGGCGTCTTTTTTGACAGAGACAGAGAGGCGCAATCTCATTGAACTATTGAAGAACGATTCGCAGAATCTTGCGACACATTACGATTTCGCATTCGTTCTACAGGCCGTCAAGGACTATAAAACTTACGTTCAAATAGGTATCTACATTGGGTATGTATACCACACTAGCTTTATCGGGCGGCCGCTATGAAATTTTCACAAACCTTCAGTTTACTTGTTCCTGGTTATGCGATCGCACTCTTTACCCCTACAATCATCAATGAACTCGGCTTTTCTGCTGCAAATGCACAATTACTTTCTGCCCCACCTTTCGTTGCAGGATGTGTGTTCGCCGTTCTTGTCGGGATCTGGTCAGATATTCACAAAATCCGCGGCCCGTATGTGATTGCTGGTGCATTCGTCTCTTTGGTGGGATACATTGTTCTTTATACCCAAACGAACGCCGGTGCATCGTATGCTGGCACAGTCCTCGCCGCGATTGGTGTGTATCCGGCGGTGGCTGTAGATCTTGCATGGGTTAGCTCTAATGCTGGTGGAGAAATGAAGCGTGGCGTGGTTATTGCTATGGTCATTGGAATAGGGAATCTGGGAGGGTGAGCCACCCTTTGTGCTGAGCAACTTATGGTCTGACAATGTTTATAGGATCTGTTCGTCATTTATATACCTTGATCCTCCACGGTTCCATGTCGGCCACGGGACAATCATAGGCTGGCTGAGTCTCTCGTAAGCTTTTACCCTGGGACCCTTGGCTCGTTTGCTAACCAAGTACTGCCCAGAATACTCCTTTCAATATTTTCAATGTGGGATTGCAACAGACTCAATAAACAGAAGGAGGAGTTGTGTCACCAGCAGAGAATTACCGAGGATCGCAAGGACGAATTTCGAGACATGGGTGACCAAAGTCCACTATTTAGATACACTCTATAGTTTGCTCGATGCATTGAATCGTCTCAGCAGGCTTCGAAATAAAACTATGCACACACTGGTGTGACAAGACAACGACCGCATGCTAACCGATACGATTGAAATCAAAACTATTCTAGGATGCTTCGTTCTCGCATTCAAGCAAACGTAGATTATAATGTCATGACGCCATAATAAAGTCCAGCATCCGAGTCACTGCAATCACACGGATCAGCACTACTCACTCGATATCAATATCCCGATCGTGGTCCGGATGCGGCAGCCGTATTCATGCGACCCGAGTATAGTTGGTCCTCATATTCATATTTTTTGTATCGCTGGGTTTATTCCATTTGTCTTTATCCGCACATGCACTCACGTTCACCGCACAAAGTCCAGACGAGCCAGAGAAGAAATCCACCCTGCAGTTCCGCTCCATCGACTTGAATCAAACCAGGCTTGTGGTATATGCTCCGCCCTCATTCTCGTCCTGAAGTTCTCTGTCGTTCGCTTCCTCCACGCGTACGGGTATGTGCTCAATGCACTCATCAAGATCAAGAATGAAGTCGACCCTACCTCATTTTCCGGCGCTCTTGCAGAGAAGGTATCTGCGGCTCTTGTGCTATGAACATTGATGACCAGAATACTCTTGCGTGTCTCTGTCGCATCGACAGGGACGCAAGCAAGGATACCAAAATCTATCCGCTTTCACACAGTCCGTCACTTCTATCTTTCTTTCTCTACCCAGCGCTTGTGCACGCGTGTACATCGTCGAGGACCTCGTCCCTGATCTCACTCTTTTTTACAGACATATGAGTCTATCAAACTGTACCTTCAAAATGACAACCTTCCTGAATGAGGCAAGTTCTTCTAATCTCGCAGTGATTGCAAGAAACTCGGTGGTTTGTACGAGTGTATCCTATACGCCTGCTGTTTGACTAGCTGTCCATACCTTTGGTGGAACCAACGTGTACCTTGGTTATGCAACGTTGATGCAGGCCTACCGTTGGATCGCGGATTCTCAGGTAAGCCCAGCTCGTAACGTATCCAACTGTGTTTAATGTGATCTAGGACGCATATGGGACCCAAAGAAAGGAACAGTTACGAGATGAGCATATACGGGTGTCACACCATTTTCAATTGTGCGTGCCTATAGCGTTTCCTGTGACACGTTTCCTATCGAATTCCCTTGTTCAGGCTCGAGCGCATGCCCCAAAGGCCTGAACCCCGCCACGGCTATTACTAAGACCAAGTTGGAGCTTGCGGCGGGTTAGGTACTCTGTTTCTTCCATCTTCGCGTACCCAACATTGCGGACGGATTTGCATCCGTCATCCAGAGCAGGCGAAGACACTGGTGTCGCTCATGATGACAGGGTTCCCGCCGTCGGCGAAGTGCATGTCGTGGTACTCAGTCCTGCGGAGCGCACCAGGCTGCCACAAAACTAAATCAACATCTACCTTCTTTGCTCAGTTTGTTGTTCCTTTTGCTCCTGCGAGCTATCATCACCTAACTAGCTTGCTTTATACCCAAGTGATGTTATGTTATGCTGAAATCGTTCGAACATCGGTGAGTATCATCCTATTTCATCAGCACCCTGGGTTCATATGCCCGCTCAGGAAGTACTAAAAGTCGCCGGCATAACAGAACTGAACCTTGTTGGATTAAGGTACAACACTGCTGCTGCGGCCTACTTTTTAGAGTGTGGCGCCATCATTGCTATGGTTATTGGAATAAAAGGGTAAGCTAACCCTCGTCATTGTTCATGAATTATATCTGATAGATTGTTTATAGAACTTGTTTGTCGTCTATATCTTTCGTGGTTCCACGTTGGCCATGGGACCATCAAAGGTTGGCTGAGCCTTTTGTGTGCCATTATCTCATGATATCACGCGATCCGTTGACACCAGGTCCATAACTAGCATGCCTCCTTCAATAATTCATTGAATTGCTCCAGCAGCAAGGGACTAATCACGTGGCTGTATTGTTAACATTTCTAGTCCGAGTTACTGAGAGCTGCTAGTACTTACAGGGCCAACGGAAAACGGCCATGTAATGCTGTTCAAAGTATGTGTATATCTTCGAGCACTGGTACTGATTCAAGCTGACCAATCGCTCTTATTTACTCCGATAAAAACCGCAAGACTAGACTTTGTAATCCACGTTGGAGACTATGTAACCTCATGTAAATTGACACGAGTGGCAAGTCGAAACTCTATCTTTGCATACTCACATTCTTGCCAAGAGCATGCAGTGAGAAGCAGTGCCGTTCGCAACGGATCGAGTCGAATCGTGCTTAGATCAATCATAACTTATAACTATTGTGAATGTAAAGCGAAGTACTGTAACCTTTTTTTTTAGTCGAGTCGATGGAAAAAGAGTTCAATACGTGAGCTTGAGCCTGTAGGATTCCATGTTACTTCAAGTTTCATTCAAGGTTCATGCATTCGTGCCGCCACTTCTCCACTTTTGGTAATGACAGCTCATAATGCTACCACATCATTGACGTGAAAATTTAAGCTGTTCTGCGCAACTACATAATAAGGTTGGTATATTTCCAAATGAAAAAAGGACGGCACTATTTAACGGCTTGTGCCCGCTTTGCTTCCCTTTGTCCTTCTGCGTATTCAACGCTGCGGGCTGATATGCATTCTTCACCCAGAGTGAGTGTAGACACTGACGCGGTTCACGATGAAAAAAAGGACCCCGTTGTCAACGACACAGTACCTAGTCCTTCAGAGCGCACTAGATTGTTGCGGAAGCTTGATCTACATATCCTCCCTTTGGTTACTTTGTTATATCTCCTTTCGTTCTTGTAAGTTGTCTTCAAATATAGCCCGCTTGGTATCTGAGAGATTTGCAGGGATCGCTCGAATATCGGCAAGTATCATCTTATTTCATCAGTACTTTGGGCTCATACGTATTCTCAGGAAATGCTAAGATCGCCGGCATGTCGACTGACCTGAACCTTGTTGGATTAAGGTATAATACTGCTGCTGCGGTCTTCTTCGTGCGCGTTCTCGCCTTTGTTTGCAATGCATATATCAACGCTCCTTTAGGTTTTATATAGTCTTGCAGAGGTTCCCTCGTAAGTTTGGATGAAAATTTTCCAATTCATTATTCCATGAAATAATTTTCGTGAAGAAATATCATACTCAAGCTCTTTCGGCCATCTATATGGAGTATTATAATCATCCTCCACATGGATTACTCCTCTAACCAGACATTGCAGTACCTACGATTATGGTTGCATGGGGTTTGATTATGACACTCATGTGTCTTGTGAATACCTATCAAGGGCTTCTTGTGTAAGGTCACGAATGACATGTGGGCTACTTCACTTGACTACCATTTATCTCATGCAGTGCACGAGTTTTCCTTGGGCTCGCAGAAGCTGGATTGTTCCCGGGAGTGAACTATTACCTGTCGTTGTGGTACCCGCGTGCAGATCGGGCGAGGCGCATTGCTATTTTCTTCTCTGCCGCAACAATTGCAGGCGCGTTCGGGGGAATTCTTGCGTAGGTGCTCCCTTGGATTACAATGTGGACCTTGCATTTAATAAGCCGAAAGTTTTGCTATTGAAAAGATGGAGGGGTATGTGAAGGGTTTCAGGTTAGTTTTTGTGTTACTTATTTTCTACGCCTCCGACAGGATTGGTCATCTACACGGTTGGCAGTGGATCGTAAGTGCCCTGAAGTACGATTTATGGGTGCTCACTAGCACACCTAGTTTTGTTTAGAAGGGCTTGGTGAGACTTTAATTCATGGCGCATGCATCGAAGAATGATCGACATCACTTTTCTGCAGCTACTGTTGTCGTGGCTTTTGGAACATTTTTCTTCATGCATGATGTACGTCCTGGTTCCCATCTCGTCCCCAGACGCTTATCCTCTGTACATAGCGCCCCGAAACAGCGTCTTTTTTGACAGAGATAGAGAGGCGCAATCTCATTGAACTATTGAAGAACGATTCGCAGAATCTTGCGACACATTACGATTTTGCATTCGTTCTACAGGCCGTCAAGGACTATAAAACTTACGTTCAAATCGGTATCTACATTGGGTATGTATAACAGTGGCTTTTGTGGGGCGGCCGCTCTGAAATTTTCACAAACCTTCAGTTTACTCGTTCCTGGTTATGCGATCGCTCTCTTTACCCCTACGATCATCAATGAACTCGGCTTTTCCGCTGCCAATGCACAATTACTTTCTGTCCCGCCATTCGTTGCAGGATGTGTGTTCACCGTTCTTGTCGGAATCTGGTCGGATATTCACAAAATCCGCGGCCCGTATGTGATTGCTGGTGCATTCGTCTCTTTGGTGGGATACATTGCTCTTTATACCCAAACGAGCGCCGGCGCATCATATGCTGGCACAGTTCTTGCCGCGGTCGGTGTGTACCCGACGGTGGCGGTAGATCTTGCGTGGGCTGGCTCCAATGCTGGTGGAGAAATGAAGCGTGGCGTGGTTATTGCTATGGTCATTGGAATGGGGAACCTGGGAGGGTGAGCCACCCTTTTGTGCCGAGCAACTTATGGTCTGACAATGTTTATAGGATCTGTTCGTCATTTATATACCTCGATCCTCCACGGTTCCACATCGGCCACGGGACGATCATGGGCTGGTTGAGTCTCTCGTAAGCTTTTACCCCGAGACCCTTGGCTCATTTTCTAACCAAATCTATATCCAGAATACTCCTTTCAATATTTGCAATGTGGGATTGCAACAGACTCAATAAACAGAAGGAGGAGTTGTGTCGCCAGCAGGGAATTACCGAGGATCGCAAGGACGAATTTCGAGACATGGGTGACCAAAGTCCACTGTTTAGATACACTCTATAGTTTTCTCGATGCATTGAATTATCTCAACAAGCTTTGAAATAAATCTATGTGCACGCTGGTGTGACAAGACAACGATAACATACGATTGAACAAAGTAAAACCCATCACTGCAATCACACGGATCAGCACTGCCACTCACCCGAATATCAATATACCGATCTTGATTGGCTGCGGTAATTTCCGGATGCGGCAGCCGTATTCATGCGACACCAAGTATGCGCTCTCTCTCAGTTCACCCACCATGCAGAACATCCTCGCCAACCGCCCAGGCGTTCTGCGCACCTCCTTTCGTGCGTTTGCGTCCTCTGCAGTCAGACCGCAGGCAGTGCCCATCGAGAAACCCACATTGATCAAGGAGTTTAAGATTTACCGCTGGGTTCGTTCCGTTCGTCTTTACCCGCACACGCACTCACATTCACGCACACCAGAATCCGGACGAGCCAGACAAGAAACCTACCCTGCAGTCCTATTCCATCGACTTGAACCAAACCGGGCCCATGGTACGTGTTCCGCCTTCGTTCTCATCCCGCTTTCTAATGTCGTTTGTCTCCGCCACGCGCGTGGTTAGGTGCTCGACGCACTCATCAAGATCAAGAACGAGGTCGACCCTACTCTCACCTTCCGGCGCTCTTGCAGAGAAGGTATCTGCGGCTCCTGTGCCATGAACATTGATGGCCAGAACACTCTTGCGTGTCTCTGTCGCATCGACAGGAACGCGAGTAAGGACACCAAAATCTATCCACTTCCACACAGTCCGTCACTTCTTTCTTTCTTCTCTACCCGTGGCTTACGCACGCGTTCATTAGTGTACATCGTCAAAGACCTCGTCCCTGACCTCACTCTCTTTTACAAACAATACAAGTCCATCAAACCGTATCTTCAAAATGACAACCCCCCTGAAAAAGGCGAGTTCTTGCAGTCTCCCGAGGACCGCAAGAAACTCGACGGTTTGTATGAATGCATCCTATGCGCTTGCTGTTCGACTAGCTGTCCGTCCTATTGGTGGAACCAGGACGTGTACCTCGGACCCGCAACTTTGATGCAGGCCTACCGTTGGATCGCAGATTCTCGAGTAAGCCCGGGCTCATAATGTGACCAACTGCGTGTCTGACGTGATCAAGGACGCATATGGAGCCCAAAGAAAGGAACAGCTCCAGAACGAGATGAGCATGTACAGGTGTCACACCATCTTCAATTGTGCGTGGCTACTGGGTTTTCTGTGACGCGTTTCTTACTGAATTCTTTTTTCTAGGCTCGCGCACTTGCCCCAAAGGCCTGAACCCCGCCGCAGCTATCGCCAAGATCAAGTTGGAGCTCGCGGCGGATTAGGCACTCCTGATTTCGCTTGCATGAAAATCGAGATCAAAGCGCCAAGGGCTGAAACTGGATATCTTGATAATGTTGTCGTTTTGTCACAATATTCCTAATGGCTACAGAAATATTGGGCGCGAACTGGATGTACCTGTTTTGTCGTTGGCCGTAACGGAGGACCAATTTGGAACGATGCAAAATCGGTTGTCAGTGTTTTCTTCTGGCGTTTGAGTTAACTTTAGAGCTTGTTTGCGTGGGTTCTACTCATGCTCAGCTTGTTCTCGCTCCGAGTCGCTCGTCCCAACCTGTTTCATTCATTTCACTTTAAATTGTAACGCTTCAGCATCCCGCTGTACGTTGCATCTGGGGCCACGTACAACCACATATCCGACTTTCATAAGCTGTCTCCGGATGCCGAGTTCGAACGAATCGTTGATGAACTGTAGGCTACCGCTAAACTGTTTGAATGAATCAACCATGTCAGAGAACGGTAACGGTGGGTCAGCAGAAGAGTTCGATTACTGGAGCACGTGTGTCACGATCTACGAAGTTGTCGTCGCCTACTATAGTCACATTGTCAGAAACTTTGGGGATCATGCCAATTGGACAACCTCGGTTGCTCTAAACTGTAGGATCTTTTGGCATGTGACATTATTGAGATTGACACCAGAGTAATACTTGAACGAGTAGAGGCTAGATGCATTGAGGGTTGTTACAACTTATTGCAAGTGGTTGTGTCGCAAGCTTGATTCCGTCAAGGCAACTTGGTTGATCCGTATCACCAGGAGACGTACTTGGGCGCAGATAAACTCAAGTCGAGAGTCGAGCACTGACTAATGCAGGTCAAACCATGATAGAATGGGCAACCGACTTGGGTCGTACTGGGTTAGTTCGGACGAGCAATCTGCCTCGGAGTTACGTTTTACCCTCAACCTCAGACAAAAGGTTAAGTATACGTACTAGCAACTAGGTGAAGCGCTGTTCTGCTCTCTCTCAACCTTATTGTCTGGATTTTCAACGACCGATATGTTCTCAACCGGCGAAGAAACAGACACTATCAAAAATGAAAAGGATTTCGCCATCACTTTGAGCCATGAAGAACGCACTAGGCTGCTACGGAAACTCGACTGGCGCCTTTTACCTCTCATTTCTTTGCTATACCTTCTTTCGTTCTTGTGAGTTATTATAAAGTATCGCTAATTTGTGACCTGACAAATGCTGCGTTCTCCAGAGATCGTTCGAACATCGGCAAGTATCGTCTGCATTCTGGTCGAGCTGCAAACTTAGGCCTCTTAGGCAATGCCAAGGTCGCAGGTATGGCGACCGACCTGAATCTCGTCGGACTGAAATACAACACTGCTGCTGCAATTTTCTTCGTGCGGACTTTCTTTCCTGACAATTCTGAGCCCCGACCAATGTCGTTTCAGGTTTTATACAGTTTTGCAGAAGTTCCGTCGTAAGTTTGAGCATCCCGTTCTTGTCCCATGAAATACAACCTTCGCGCAGAAACATCATACTCAAGCTCTTTCGGCCATCTAGATGGAGTATGATCATCCTCTTCTTTTATTGCTTTCCCATTGATCGCATGTGTCGTACAGTACCTACGATCATGATCGTATGGGGTTTGGTGATGACGCTCATGTCCCTTGTGACCACCTATCAAGGGCTTATTGTGTAAGGGTTCGAACGCTATTTTTCGGTCTCGCTGACATCGTTAATATCCTCGTACAACCTAGGGCACGCATTTTCTTGGGTCTCGCAGAAGCAGGATTGTTCCCGGGAGTGAACTATTACATCTCATTGTGGTATCCACGTGCTGACCGTGCGAGACGCATCGCCGTATTCGTTGCCGTTGCGAGTGTTGCGGGTGCTTTTGGTGGCCTTCTTGCGTGAGTTCTCTGATTTCGATTCCGCATAGCATGCATGTCGTTTACATTTCGAAAGTTTTGCTATCGAAAAAATGAATGGGTAAACAAGGAAATAAATCTCCCTGATGTCGAGCTGATCGTTCTCTGGCAGGATCGGCCACCTTCATGGTTGGCAGTGGATTGTGAGTAATCTTTGAAATGATATGAAACAATACCGCTCACTAATCATTATTAGTTTTGCCTGGAAGGACTCGGTAAAATCCCTGATTGACTTTCATGAACGAGCAGTGAACCTGACCCTTCACAGCTACGATGCTCTTGGCTTTCGGAGCATATTTCTACATGGAAGATGTACGTGCACACGTCTACCCGGTCCGCATTGATGCTCATGCTTAATTTCTAGTTTCCAGAAACAGCGACATCTTTGACCGAGATAGAAAGAAGCAATCTCATTGAGTTGTTGAAGCACGACTCCCAAAATCTTGCCACGCATTACGACTTTGAGTTTGTTCTGCAAGCTCTTAAGGATTACAAAACTTATGTTCAAATCGGGATATTCATTGGGTGCGTGAATTGCACCACTCGTTCCGGATGGCCCCTGCGACGTTCGTATGGAATATAGATTGCTCATTCCTGGCTATGCGCTCGCTCTTTTCCTTCCTACAATCATCAACGGGCTTGGTTTCTCGGCTGCTAATGCTCAGCTGCTTTCCGTCCCTCCTTTTGTCGCGGGCTGTGTATGCACCGTTCTTGTTGGGACCTATTCTGATGCTCGCAAGCTCCGCGGACCGTTTATTATCGCCGGTGCTTTTGTCTCTTTGGTGGGCTACATCGTCCTCTATACCCAAACAAGCCCTGGTGCTTCGTACACCGGTACCGTTCTCGCTGCGATCGGAGTGTACCCGACCGTCGCTGTCGATCTCGCATGGGTCAGCTCGAACGCCGGGGGAGAGATGAAGCGTGGTGTCGTCATCGCCATGGTCATTGGAATGGGAAATTTAGGAGGGTGAGCGAATTCCCGTCCAGTCGCGAACCAAGTGGTCTGATGGGATGGATGCACCGTAGGATCTGCTCTTCCTTTATATACCTTGATCCGCCTCGATTCCACATCGGCCATGGGACGATCATGGGCTGGTTGAGCCTCTCGTGCGTGTCCATCTCGCGACTACAGCGATTTTGTTTTACAGACCCGACGCACTGGGCAGAATACTGTTGTCCGTGTTTGCATTGTGGGATTATAACAGGCTTAACAAACAAAAGGATCGCCTTTGCCGCGAACAAGGAATCAGCGAGGATCGCAAGGACGAGTTTCGAAACATGGGTGATCAAAGCCCTTTGTTCAGATATACCCTCTAGTTTACGTGAAGGTCGGCATACCGACGTCTGGTGTGAAGTCATATCATTAACAAGGTATGTACTGCATACAAGTATGACCACGGTGTCGGTCAAGGCACGTAGACAGTGTAGAACGAAAGTCAGTGGCATAAATATAGGAGAGGACAAGGAACTCGCTTCAACGACATATTTGGGTATCATGTCCGTAACACCTGGGGAATAATGGCACGAAAAGAACAAAGGACATGTGCCCATTTTTCAAAACAATCTTCAAAAGACGGAACCGCTGAGGGCAAAAACGCCGATTGCCACGGCAAGGCCAACAATCGTACCCGTCGACGCCTTGGACACGCTGTGTGGAGAACCACCGCTACTAATACCTGGTGTGCCCAGAAGTCAAACACTCGGCATAGGTTGAAGTGATGGTATGCCTACCTCCTAATGCGGGACTGCTTGAACCACCTGATCCAAGAGTCGTAGTTGGGGTTGCAGAGCTTGTAGTAGGGGAAATGACGACGGGAGTCGCCGATAACGCCGACGTCGGTGACGGGGTCAGACCACCGCCACCACCGCCTCCACCGCCAGCACCTACGGTGGTTGCGCCGCCGCCATTACCCCCACTGCTGCCACCGCCACTTCCGCCTCCGCTGCCGCCACCACTCCCTCCTCCGCTGCCACCACTGCCACCGCCACCGCTTCCTCCACTACCCCCTCCGCCCCCGGAGCCGCCACCGCCACCTCCAACAAGCTCACAAGTATTGCCGGAGGAGCAGATGGACCCGTTGGGGCAACCTCAAACAAATGTCAGTCTACCGCTCTACTCGTTATAAATTCGACGCACATCCGCCAAAGGAATCGTTGCAGCAGAAGTCGCCAGAGTCACAGCAACCCGAGTCACCACTGCAGCACTCCGCGCCAGGGTCGCAGCAGAGTTGTCCACCGCACGTCTGAGCATTTTGGGGGCAGCATCTGCGCTGGATGGTGAGTAGTTGCTCATCGATACAACGATGGCCTTACTCGTCCGTTCCGAAACACTATAACATGGATTGATTCAGGCCAACAGAAGTATAGAAAGGGCTGAGACAAACGCACATTGGTACCGTCTGGGCAGTTTCCGGTCTCACTGCACTGGTTGATTTCACTAATTCGCGGAATTCGACGCGCTTAAAAAAATTTGGACCTACACAAAAACTACCGACCGGGGCGCATTCGTCAGGGAAGTTGGAGCAAACCTCTGTGTAGACGTTGTAGCTAGACGCACGAAAACGCGAAAATTTTGGACCGGCTCACGGTATCCGCTTGGGCAACCGCTGTCTCTCGCCGCGAACTTGGGGTTGCGAACCAAGAGCTGAGAGAGGACGTGTGGTATCGCGGCTGACTTTTGCTGACGTGCGATGCGAGCCACGCTGTCTCCAGCGACCCATTGCACGGACAAGAGCAGAGCAAAGATGAGAGGCAGCTGCATCTCGAAGAACGCGTCCAGGTTCAATGGTTGCTGTGTTCTCGCTTTATAACCGCTGGAAATTTTGCCATCAGACAGTGCCGTACAATGACATTTTATTGTTCCGAACTTGAACATAAAGTAAGGGACAACCAGGCAGTAGCGACGCTACGGCATTCTACGCATCTGCCGACATGTGCAGGGACGGGAAGACGATCCCGATCTTCGAACCAGTGAGAACTTGCAAAGTTGCAGTCCTGAATGAATGCAGAACGTGAGCACGCTGGCTTCGGAACAAGAGAAAGTCGAGGCATTGTTTTTGCGTCGACGGAAAAGGCAAAAGGTAGATTGATGGAAGCTGGAGTCGCCAAGAGATCGTCAATGCTGTGTGCATAATCTGATCACCAGACTACGGTATGTACCTCGCACATGCACGCGGCGGTGCATAGCCCTGAACTTGCCCTTGTCAAGCTTGACAGAACGACGCCGTCTCTCAAGCCAGGTCATCAACGACTACAAGCGATGGGAAATTTTTCAAGTCTCAAAGATCAAGTTGATCGGCTTGCGATGACATAATGCAAGGCCGAGTCATTCAATAACCATCACCACCACCATGGCCCAAAAGTTCTGGCTCAGATGCGAAAAAAAAGAGTTTGAACGGCGCTCAGCGTTGACGCCGACCACCGCCAAGAAACTCATCGCTGCCGGATTCGAGATCATCGTCGAGCGCGACAAACAGCGCATCTTTGACGACTCCGAATTCGAATCGTACGTCTCCATCGCCGTCATCTAATACTCATGCTCATCTAGATCATACCAGCGTGGGCTGCAAACTGGTCGAAAACAACTCCTGGCCCAGCGCGGAGACCGATATTCCGATCATCGGACTCAAAGAGCTGCCCGCGTCCGAAGACCCTATCCCCCACACGCACATCCAGTTTGCACACTGCTACAAAAAACAAGCCGGGTGGGCGTCTGTCCTCGGGCGGTTCCATCGTGGCGGCGGCACGCTCTACGATCTCGAGTTCCTCACCGATGCCGCAGGGAGGCGCGTTGCTGCATTTGGCTTCCATGCTGGCTTTGCGGGGGCGGCTGCGGGGGCGCTTGCATTCGCTGCACAGAGGAAGAACGAACGGTTGGGTCGTCTCGAGCCTTACCCAAACGAGGCGGCGATGGTGAGTCACGTGAAGGAGGTTCTCGGAGGGAGCGGCAAGGGCGTCAAGGCTCTCGTGATTGGCGCACTCGGGCGATGTGGTCGCGGCGCTGTCGATCTCCTTCGCAAGATTGGTCTCGATGAGTAAACGCGTTCGTATATAGACAGGGCATGGCGTTGACGTACGTTTCAAGGGATGATATCCTCAAGTGGGATCTGCCGGAAACTGCCAAGGGGGGGCCATTCCAGGAGATCCTCGACGTCGACATCTTCATCAACTGCATATATCTTTCGACGTCTATTCCGCCTTTTGTGTCCAGAGATCAAATCAATGCCGCGGGGCAGTCGAGGAGATTGTCCATCATCGTAGATGTCAGCTGTGATACCACCAATCCGTTCAACCCCATACCCGTCTACACTGTCAACACCACATTTTCAGATCCTACAGTCCCTGTTGTGCTCGAGTGAGTCTTTGAACGGCCTGTTGGCGTACGGACGCTAACTAAGTGCGTAGGAAGAACGCACCACCGCTCTCGGTGATCTCAATTGATCACTTGCCGACGTTGCTGCCCAGAGAGGCATCTGAGCAGTTCAGTGCTGATCTGCTCCCATCGTTGTTAGAGTTCCCAAACCGACAAAATGCTCGAGTTTGGACAGATGCGGAGAAACTCTTCAAGGAAAAGCTTTCTGAAGCAGTGGATGTACAGCAAGCCTGAGCAATTGACAAGATGTCTACTACTCATCAGAGCCACTCAAAACATCCTTACTGTATTATACGTGTTTGATTATGATCGGCAAAGCAATACCGATGCTACATTGATCTGAATTGACTACCCCTCGTCTATCGAAGTCCTGCTACGTAAAGAGAGGGAACGGAAAGTAACATTGGGAGCATGAATACCGTGAACGGTCCTTCATGATCGCGATATGAATGAAATAAATAATGCAAGGCATGTGCAGGTGGTCCGGTCAGCACCCTGAATATTGTCCCAACGCATGGCAAGGCTACCGTCTAACAAAGTTGCCACATCTTCACATAGTCACTACAAAATATGAGCAAGGGACGCTGGACAGGGGAATAATGCCGGATCTCACATTCGGAAAGCCCGGCTATCAGCACTCGACGGCCACGTTGCACTCCAGGTACTCTGAGCGGAGGCAAAATCCCGCATGGCAGCTGTCGCGCCCAAGTTAGTAATTTGTTTTCAGTTCAGACGAGGCTTGAGCGTACTTCCTGAGCCGTCGTACCACGGTTTCCCACCGACGCCGTCAGGGAACCATCCACTAGTTCCCCCGGCTGCGAGGTCGATGACCAAGTAGAACTCTACGGCAAGGCTTCAGACATGGAAATGGTCAGTGTCGAGTCACTGACGTTGATCAAACGGCGCAGCCGCGGTACCACCGTAGGCAGTCGACCACGGATCTTGAATCTCGATGTACTTGCCCGAGGACGCGTTCATCGCCACGGTCGGGAAGCCGCCAACGTTGAAAAAGTACGAATCTGTGTTCTTGGACGAGATTTCGAGGTTAATCATGGCTTGGAGTCGGCTGTCGGTGTAGAACCGCATCCACGAGCCCGTCCACTCCATGGAGTAGACGTGAAAATCGCTCGCAAAGTTGCCCCGTTTGGTATTGACCCAGCCGTAGAGGCTCTTGATGAGGGTGGAGGTGACGCTGTTGGAGCCTGCGATGGTCATGTTCATGTTCACGGTCAGCAAGAAGACGTGAACCCGGGCTCACCGGTCGTGATAGGCGTACTGCCAGAGGGGAAAGGACCATAGTTCATGGTAGAGCGAACATAGTTGGATCCCTGTGCAGGATACGAAGGCAAGTTGCCTCTCGCCTCCATGATCTGTGAGGATGTCAGTTGGAACACCATGTAAAAAGCCCTCGCGACCGACGTCAATCTCCCCGCTGACTGGCCACGCTCCGTACACTCCGGTTCCCTGTGTGCTGGATGTGTCGTTGCCGTCGGGGAGCATCCATATCGCCGGCCACAACCAGTCGCCCTGGGGCAGTTTGGCGCGGACCTCGACCTTGCCGTACTTGATAGATTTCTTACCGTGCGTGTTCATGCGGCCACTCATGACAGGGTTGATGACGGTGCCCGCCTGAGCTGATGAGACGGCCGTGCACGCATTTGCGCCGTTACCCGACGACGTCGAGTTGGTCGGCGTCGTTGCATTGGTCGAGTTGGACCCGCCAGAAATCGTTCCTCCTCCGCCATACGGGTTTGTGGAGTTGCCGGTGCCGGTACCAGGGCTGGTCGTGTTCGTGGATGTGCCGTTTCCATCCCCATTTCCGTCACCGCCACCGTTACCGTTTCCGTTGTCTTGCCTTTTTAGGAAAGGCAGTACAAACGCTCCTTGGTCGGTGACGCCTACCATGGAAAAATCAGCGACTCATGGCTCGAGTTTATCTTGCTCACTTACCAGTGTCGTTCGCAGTGCACCCGTCCAATGTATACGTCGAACCGTCCATAACAGAGCTGTACCCTCCGGGAATCGTGTCACTCGTCAGCGTGGGCATGATATACAGCTGCCCGTTTGAAATGTACACGTTGGTCGACGAGTCCGTTGTCATCTCAAACTCGCCGTTTCTGTGTGGTATGTAGAGAGTCCCTTCCATTCACGCTAGTCGTCGCACTCACCCGTAACCGCCCAGCTCCACGTCTAGCGTCCAGGAATTCGTGTCAAGGCTGCTTTCATCAAAGTTGTCGTCCAGCACGATGCACAACTGGCTGTCCTGGAGGAGGTGTACCGTCTGGGATCCACGAAAGACTAGCAGACCTGCGATGGCGATCCCTATCAATAACAGGCCAAACGTCACCCATTTGCTCGCCCGCTCGAGCTTGGTCTTCTTGAGTGCAAGCCAGGGCTTGTCCTCGTCCTTGAGCTTCTCGCGCAAACGGGTGGACGTCATCGCCTTCTTCTGGATCGGTGGAAGGGGCAATGCCGTCATCGAGTTTGTGTTGGAAGGTACATTGAATAGAAGCGCATTGTTCTGCGGCGGCGGCGACCACGTGCTCGACGGACGCGACGCGGGCGAGAGGAAGGGCATGCGGAATGACATCGTCGTCGCGGAACTATTTCTTGGTATGGATGGGGGAGATCCCACATCGGTCATGCCAGCAGCGGCGGAAGAGCGATATAGAGTGGAGCTCGATGCGGAGCCAGCCGAGGAGCGATAAGGTGCGTTGGATGATTGATTTGACAGGAACGGTGGGTGAGGAAGCGGCAACCCCTCGGCACTTGCCGCTTCGCCTAGCTTGCCAATGCGTGGCGTACGTGTGGGCGTAGTGGAGCGGGGGACCATCCGAATGGATTCGACGCTGTCTTTTCTCGAGATCGCCCTTGGAAGAGGGTCAGGGTTCCCTGGATAAGCTTGGAACGGGAAAGTGAATGCCGATGGAGGGGGGCCCCGTTGACTCCAGGTTTCGTACATGTTAGGCCGCGACCAGACCTGATCGTCGGCTTGCGCACTGAGCGCAAGCTGAGAGCGTCGGCGGTGGTTGCGTGTGGCTTTGCGCACAGTATGGGCTGTCACAGAATTCCTTGGAGAGGATGTCGGCGCGTCACGGTCAGAATCCGAGTTGTTCTCCATGGTAGAGGACGTGTCATCTGTCCGCGACGAGGCCAGGAAGAACGGACGTGGAGGTGCCAAGGGTTCTAGTGTGTGGCCGGTGAGCGAGTCCTCTTCGCTGGATGCATTATACAACTGTCCTGGGCTGGTTTGGTGACTATGGTCAGGCGGCATATTGGGAGGGGATATGGCAATGCACACGGCCACCTCATGGACCAGCTCAGCAACAATTTATAGGGATCACTCGACCATATCTCTGAAACGAGGAGGCGACTCGTCTCCGTCAGAGTCGCCGCTTGCCGTTGAACGTTGTTATGACTTCCCGATTTGGATGGATCTCAGATTTTCTTCCGGCATGTTATAAGCTCGATTCCGTCGACCAAACCCTTCGCTGTCGCTGCCATGGACTACGACAGGTACGATGCCACCCTACACTGGATCTTCAAACAGACCCAGGGAGACGCTTGGTTTCGTCCAAACGAAGATGCCCTTCCTCCAGGTGTATGTCTCCGTACTCACGACGGCTCCTTTCGTGTCTTTCCATACGAAGTCGCCGCACTCGAGCCCTTTGAGGCTGCAGTCGCCGCCTTGAACCCGCTCGTGGCAGTCAAAGTCAGGAGCGCTGCTGTACACGCCGCGCTCGCAGAGTCCAGCAGTGACGAGAAGACAGACTGTATTTATGTCGACGCAAATACCCGCATTCAGATCATGGACACCATGGTTCTCCTGCCGCAGGCCGACAAGGAACAAAATGCTGCATTCATTGTGCGTGCGTCAACACGTTTCCCTTTCTCTCAACAACTCACTCTCTGCAGCGCGATGAACGTGTCCTCGTCGTCTGGTCCGACTCCTTAGACACTATTATACCCATTGCTCGCGATTTCGAAGACCGTCTCATACGTCTCTTGTGGAGAAATCGCCCACACACCTCCTCTATGATATCTTCCCCTTCCGCCCCCGGATCAGTCTCTGGCCACTCTTATTTGGGCACCCCACACGTGCAGGAGAAACACGTCGAATCCGAGAGTCCAAGCTCCAATCCACCACGACTCCGCCGCACGTGGTATGGGCGCAAGGTTCCCATGACCCCATCAGAATGTGAGAAGGCAGACCAAGAACTGGCTAAACGCACCACTCTGCTGTATGCCCCGTTTTATAATGGTTTGGCTGCTGCCCTTTCCGCAGGTAAGAACACTTGCGGTAATGACTGTACTCGCATGTAAATGTGCTTCCTATTCCAGTTTTCATGGGCAACGGTATCAAGATTCTTTTGCAAGAGTATATGCTCGATCAAGACTATACGCATTTCTTGCTTCTCGTCCTTATCCCGGTTCTATTTGCGATATCTTTGGTCAGTTCTGCCGTGCTTCACGACGGGCACCTACTGATGTGCTTCTTTTCTCAGTTCTTCACTCTTCAACTCATTCAGAATCTCGCGATGACTCTTGGTCCGATCGCACACTACTATGAGAATTCGCGATACTATTCTGCAATCCCACCGAAACCAAACAAGGAGGTGGATGCCGCACTTCCTCACATCACGATTCAGATGCCGGTTTACAAGGAAGGGCTGGAAGCGGTCTTGTGGGTCCTTTCTAGTTCACTCGGATGTGAACTGCCTTATGACCAAATTCAGGACGCCGTCGATAGAATCGCTCAAGCGTGCCATGCAGACCTATGCTCGGCAAGGTGGAACGTCTTCCATATTCGTGAACGATGATGGTTTGCGTTTACTCCCTCCCGCTGAGGCCACCGCTCGGCTGTCCTTTTATGCTACGCATAACATTGGTTGGGTTGCCCGTCCAGCGCATACGTTCAATGCAAAGAACAATCCACAAGGTGTGGCTTATTGTATTGTAGGCAGGTCGAAATTTGCAAATGCAATTCTTTTTTTAGGGTTTAAGCGTGCGGGTCGCTTTAAGAAGGCGTCGAACATGAACTATGCTCTCGATCTTAGTTTACGCATGGAGCGTATCCTAGAACGTCTTCAATCTGAAACCTCATCAGCAAACGTACGAGGTTCGGTCTCCACATCTGGAATAGAAAACCTCGCTGCCGGGCCAACGCCCGGTACATACGGATTACAATACGAAGGTCGTGCAGGAAACGATCAAAGTGTAATCCCGCCGTACGTAGCGCCAGTGCCAAGCGGTACAGGCACCCCGGTACGACCTGGGACCCCGCGAGCTTCCACTCCTGTCCCCGCCTCTGGCAGTTCTGGACAGCCGGGTACGCCCAACCCCTCAACCCCCGTAATCGAGGACCTCGAAGAGCGCGCATTGCAGATGGCAATGGAAGAAGGTTGCTTCTTTTCTCACCGTTTTAGGTTGGCACACTAAGTAGATTCGCATGATCAGTGTTCCAGGAATCTGGTGGCGTCTTCCGCCCGTGGGCAGCGAATTCCCGTTCAATCCGCCTTGGTCCCATAATTTTACTCGTTGATGCCGACACAGTCGTACCGGAGGATTGCTTCCGCGATGCCGCTCGCGAATTCGCGGAGCCTGCAAGCCAGGAGCTCGGAGTACTGCAGCACGAAAGTGGTGCGCATCTTCCTCCTTTTCACCTCAGTTGGGTGTCCTCACGACGCGTCAGACGTCATGCAGGTTGCGCATCACTATTTTGAAAATGGGATTGCCTACTTTACTCGTCGAATCAACAAATGCATTACCATGGCTTGCGCTAATGGCGAAGTTGCCCCTTTCGTGGGCCACAATGCTTTCCTTCGTTGGCAATCGCTTCAAGATGCTGCTTTTGTTGACCTCGCGGACGGTAAACAAAAGATATGGTCGGAATCTAATGTAAGCGAGGACTTTGATATGGCTCTCAGGTTACAGTTGCGGGGGTACATCATCCGGTGCGTCAGCCATAGCTTCAGATCCTGGGAATTGTATTTGTTGACACATGTTTCTTACTAAGATGGGCGTCGTACTCTAAAGGTGGTTTTAAGGAGGGTGTATCACTCACAGTTGATGACGAGCTCAATCGCTGGCAGAAGTATGCCTACGGATGTAGCGAGTGAGTGCGTTGCTATTCCGGTGCCTCATGTCATACTTACCTCAGTAAGGTTGTTGTTCAACCCACTTGGGCAGTGGTGGCGCAAAGGTCCCATCAATCACCAGATTCATAGATTCATGTGGTCAAGCGCTCCAACACATTACAAGATCTCTATGTTGGCCTGTACGTCTTTCGTTTCCGATGTGAAATTTTAGTTTCATATAAACCTTCTTTTTTTTTTCTCAAGATATGTTCTCGTACTGTCCGCCCCACTTTCTTTCGTCTCTTTTTTGGCGACTCATTCCGATCATCTATCACCCGCAGATGGAATTTCCGTATCGGTCACACTCTCATTCCTGAACTACTTTTTACTCGGATTTCAATTTCCTGTGGACGGTTTCTATATGCACAGCTTCGAGATTTGGCTGGCTACGACCGTCGTATTCTTTGGCCTCGGAAATCTCGGTTATACGCTCTTGCAATACCGGCTAGGGGAGAAGAATATTGTATGGGCTTTCTTGGAGAATGTGATGTGGATACCATTCTTGTAAGTATTCAATCTGTCCTGACCGCTTTAGCAGCGGGGATTCATGATACACTAGTTTCTTCTTTTTCGGCGGTCTTGGTATCCCGCTTTCGTTGGCCATGTTGGCGCACTTGTTCTCGTATGATATCACTTGGACGGCGACGAAAAAGGAAGTGGAACGATCTAACTTCTTCAAGGAGGTGCCGAAAATATTGAAACGGTAAGTCTTTGTCATCCGGCTCCACATCGATCACGTCGTGCGTGGCATACGAATGCCCGAGCCTCATGGCTCCAACCCTGATTCTTCTCCATGATACATTCGCTACCTCCGTAACCGACGAGGTTACTCGAACTGTGCTGATACACAACCACTTCCTGCAGGCACTGGTTTTCTTTCCTCGTGTGCATCGCCCTTATAGCGGGCATGATCATCGTCAGCACGCCGCTCGTTCCTTATCAATGGCAGCTAACTGGAAATGGATGGGCAGTCATTCTACCACTTGCGTTGGCCTTTTCCTTTCCGGAGTCATTGTTCTTGTTCTCACCTATTTTGTGCCACAGGATTGTTTGTACATGCCATCTCTTATTCCCCGTACGTATCCTTCCATTTTTTCCACTCTTGTGATCCAGAGTTGCCATGATCGGCCGATCGGGCCCTGTGTGGACATTTCCATCTCGAAACATCCATGGCTCATTACCCGTCATTATGAACGCTAACCAAACGCCGCGCTTTCTACAGATTGTTCTCAACCCATGGTTGATGATATTCTCGTACTAACCCCGTGGCATCTGTCAACCTCGCATTCGCCTCGTGGACCATGTCGACCCCTTGAACAAGTATAAGCCGTGTTATACTCCCTCATTCTGTGTATATTCGTGCAGTCACCGCGACGTCTACCACAACCTCAGTAGACGGAAATGCCTTGAATTGAACCAAACGAAATTTCATCCCCGCTTCAACCCATTCACGTTACGGACTTCGCTACTTATTCCGTCATTCACAGAAACGTATCTCATTCACATTGCACTTTAAATAATTTATGTATACCGTCTTGGACCATTGCATTGGCACCTTTCCCCGCCTGTCATTTGTTCCGTATGCCATCGTATGGAAGTGACATGGCCATCGATGGGGCCAGGTTCATTCCCGCCCTGTCCCCGTTTTTTTTTCCCTTCATTCATGTAGCATACGACGCACCATTGGCTGTCGGCGCATTTACACCATATAAATAGAAACATGATGGGGCTTATCTTCCGAATATCATTGTACGCTGTTGGCATGGAGCAACCACGTCGATGGTATGGGCCCAACTTGCCGAAAGCATGTCTGGGCGGTCTACTGTACGACATGTGGTGGCGCGTTTGCGGACCATACGATGTCGTTCGATCAATTCTAGACCAGCACGGGGCAGCGGGAATTGATCATATTCAAGTTGATGGAAGATGACACGGGTTCTATTCATCGTGATAGTCCTCGCGTTGTGGTGCTCGCAATCGACGAAGGAGGAGGCAATCTCTGATGTGCGACACGATACCCACTCCAAGTTCAGACTGCGACGTGATGATCGGGATGAGCCTTGCCCGAGGAATTGAATTGGATGCGGTGTTAATGGGGTAGTGGTAACCTGGGTCGCTGCCATGGACCAGCCGGGGGTTCGATTCCTCCTTAATGCAACGTTTTGAGTATTGATGTTTCTTCTTATCATTCGAGATGGTATCTAGACTGAGCGATTGCCTCGATTGTTCTGTTTGAATCGCTCGACGCACAGGCTGGTTTCATTCGTTGGACTGCGGAGAGTTTGACAGCTGTAGCCCGACGAGTTCGGGTCTCTCGTCTCATCGACAGGCTACCACAGAAGCAAACAGGATATATTATTTATGTAAAAGGGCCAGTATATACTAAACCTTTTTCGCGAAATATTGTAAATGCCCTGTTTCGTATCGATGACGCCGGTTGCTGGAGATAAGGGTAATGAACTCAGATGATGTATACGTGTGTACATGATTATGAGTAGAACTTTCTGTTCTCGTTGGGCCCGAACAGATCCCTCCTGATCTCGGGTAACATCTATGAGAGTGTCAGCAACCGAGATTGTTCATTGAAAGAAGATATTCACTCTGTCTTCCAACAATCTTAAACGTTCGTCCAATGTATTGTCAATTGTTATTCGCTTGCTTCCGTTGACGAGTTTGACGCCTCCGGACCTAGGTGACATTGTATCAGATGCGTTCAACATCACAGAACGAAATGGTTTACCCTTCATTGCTCAGCGTGCCCTGGACTTCGAAAACTATTTCACGACCACTCAATTGAGTGAATGTATTAGCAGCAGCTTCTCCGGCCTTGTTTGCCCGCTCGACGTCTTTTTCGCGCACGAGGAGTGTCACGTTTGGTTCCATAAGTTGAAGGAATCCCTGAACAATAGCTCCCTCGAGGAATTGCGCGTACCGAGCTTCGTCCTCGGCGAAGGTCAAGATCTGCGAACGCGCCGTTTCAAACAGTCCCTGAAGCTGCTCCTCTCTGCGATGCAAGAGTCTCAGACGCGACTTGTTCGTCAGATTAGATTGCGCGCTATACGTGGATCGGTATGAGTGTGTGCCCCAACGACGAGAGCTGTAAGCGTACATCTTTTGCGCAACCTCGACTCCCTTGCGCTTCTTCTCGTATTGCGCATCGATGGCCTGTTGTTCCTGCTTGACGAGCTTGGCCTTACCGAGACAGACATGAGAACACCGAGTTACCGGCCGCGGCGCAGCTGAGAGAGATGCATACCTTTTCGATGGCAAACTCCTCGTCAGCCTTGACCTTTATCTCCCGAGCCTTTTCCATGGCTTCCTGTTTAATGAAGGCCACCTAGACACCGCGTCAACGTCGAGCGACGGTCCGGCTGATGCATCGACGGACGCACCATCTTATTCATCTCGCTCAGTACTTCCTCATCGTTGAGAGGTCTCGCGGCCATGGTCCTATGCGTGTACGTCGGGATGGGATCGTGAGCCGAACGTCACCAAGGGGATGTGGCAGCCAGCTCTTGGTCACGTGACGAGTGGCCCGTACTGCGGCACATCGCGTCTACAGTTAATTTACATGATACCGTGCACCCAACAGATACGAACTCATTTCCATCTCCTTTGAATTGAAACGGATACTCGGGCTATACTCGTGCGGACTCGTGATATTCACCCCCGATGCATATCCGGCGTAAGCGCGAGATGTAGCGTGGTGATTCATGACTATGTACTAGGTTTCATGATCCCAGTCCTTGTGGTGGTGGTCGTCGCCTCCGACACTGCAGCACATAGAACGTGTTTCAATTGTCTGTGCGCGTAATACACGAGAAAAAATGCGCCATCACAAACTGCCGCTATCGGACCGCCATGGCCAGTATTTGTGCCAGTAGAGGTGGCACCAACGACGATATCTCAGGTCTGGTAGTTCACTGAATAGCAGCTCGCTAAAGTAAAATTAACTCTTCACTCGAAACATTTTTTCAAGGCTGAATTTTACGACTACGTTCGTACCGCCTTTGCTTACCTCTCTTTGGATTTATCTATCGGAATGTTTTATACCCTCTTCTGTTTAGATACCATTCAGACGTTTTCGCCTTCCTGTGACAGAGTTCAACTCGATCCTTTTATGCTGCGGTATTAGGCACACATGCGTGATTTTCGAAATTCACCAAGCTGTAAGGCAGGCAATCGTACGGCAATGATGAAATCAGATTATATTACTCTGCTCGAATTCTATTCGGGTCGGTATATAGCTCTAAACACACTTCTGTCGCTTACTTGCGAAATGACGAAGAACGGTTAGACAAAAAAGTCCACCGTGCCCGATCGGACAGACGCATAGGTCAATGAAAAGGTCGAAGATACTAGCCATCCTGTGCGTTCTGCCGAAAAGTTCTAGACAGCTTTATTGTGAGTACCGTCTGCAGTTGTCTTTTCTTTTCTCGGAATCTGATAAAATGCTTTTAGTTATTCATATGTACATATTCTCTTGCTCCTTGTTCGCAGTCTTTTGTTATTTACCTTCATACATCTATCTGTAGTAACCTTTATTTCATCTGGGATTAAATTTCTTTCGTGAAGTATTTCAGCATTATCTTCTATGAGATGGAATTCAATAGGGGTCTCACATTTCCATCTAACTTGAGGGCTATCAGGGTCCGAGATAATACGATCAGGGGTTGCTGTAGAACGTTCAGTACTGTACTGTGCAACCAACTCTACCACACACAAAGACTTTTGAAACTGTGAAATTGGTTGACTAGCAGCAGTCTTGGAGGCAATAATCTGACAGATTCGTTCGAGTTAGTACATAGCGCCCTGTTGAGCGTCCTACTACGGGTGCCCAATTCTACCCACCTGGATGGTCTAATTAAGTATCCTCGACTTTCTTCAAGTTTGTCAGCAATGGCATCAAAGATTTAACGACAACGTAAACTAATCGTAGTGGGAACGTACGCCTTGATAACCAGGATGGCGTGTTCACAGGCAACGGAGGTACACAGTAGTAAGTCAAAAAGTGGACGGACAGCAAGTCAAGATACAAGCAGGACTTGATGTTTTCCGACGGAAAATATTGATATTCCGAGCTGGATATTGATCTTGATCGGTATGACAATATTTTGGTCACCGGGAAGCGACGGGTTACAGGGATGTTCATGGTTGGGAACGCTCTCCGGCTTGTGCCGAGAATTTCTCAACGAGATTCCGGTTACTTGCAAAAGGCGAGTGCATCTGCCATTCGGCTGGTATTGCAAGAATGAACGAAGTTATTGAAGTATCCCGGATGGTTTATGGGTCGGCATCACGTGCCGTAGTGACGGACCGATCGGATGTCCCAGCTGACCCGAGAACGGTGTGGGTATCCGACACCGGGTCAAGTCTCGTCATGCTTCCCAGTGCCTTATTTGGGTCCATCAGTTTTTCTTATTGACAGTTCTCAACCAGGTCCACATCGCTCGCGCGGAAAAGAAGCCCTGGTCTCCCTCAAACCAATTCCCCGTCATTGTCACCTGCTCTTCCATCATCCCGGGGCTGCCCATTAACGTGCGTTCTGGGGCATGTGGATTGCTTGATTCCCCGGTACATCGCGTAAAATTTCCAGGGCATTACCGCATCATTTATTCGGTTGGCATCTCTTTGGGTCTTATAAAATCTTCTAGCAAATATGGATTCACCAATTGAACTCTTGGGTGGCCCTTCCTGGGCTTGCTTTCTCTCTCTGTACAATTTTTTCGCGGTTTATATACCCTACTCGATCGAGATGTTGTACAGACGGATCTATTGCCTTATAGCCGCCACGACGTGCGCGTCTCTCACACTGTCTGCTCCGTCTGGTTTCCCAGCTTCCGGGAACGGTCTTTGGTACACGGCGCCAGGTTCTGTATGGGCGCAAGATTGGCTTCCAGTAGGAAATGGTTATTTGGCTGGTATGTATTCGTCGTCTCGTTAATGCTGCCCATCAGTGAGAATTTATGTTATACATAGCCATGCTCCCTGGTGGCACTTCACAGGAGTCAACTCAGCTCAATATCGAGTCTCTCTGGTCTGGGGGACCTTTCCAAGATCCTGTACGTCCATGCATTTAAAATGATAAACCAACAATGGCTTACGCGTCGCAGTCATATAATGGCGGCAACAGTTTACCCTCACAGCAGACTCAGCTTGTCCAAGACATGCAAAGCATTCACCGGACTATCTTCTCTAGCCCATCCGGCACTATTGATAGTATACTTCGTTTGTCGTACGCGTATGTGTCGAAACTAATTGGATTTCGAAGATATCGAAGAAATCATGACCGATGCTGGCGCGTATGGCAAGTGAAGACAGATTCTTTCGAAATGTCCTTATTCTCACGTTTGAGCGGGCCGCTACAGGTTCATATGCCGGGGCAGGGTATTTGCTAGCGACCTTGAATACTTCTGGCACCACGACAGATTATGCGAGGTGGTTAGACCTCGACGAGGGAGTTACCCGAACCGTGTGGTCACAGGGTGGTGCAACTTATTTCCGGTATTTGACTATGCTTTGAGAAAAGAGGAATCGGCTAACACTACGTTAACAGAGAGACATTCTGTTCGCATCCCATTCAGGCTTGCGTACAATACATAAACTCTACAAATTCCCTCCCACAACTCACCTACGCATTCTCTCTCAGCGCCGAGCCCGGCCTTCCAACTCCCAATGTCACCTGCCTAGATAACTCGACTCTTAGCATCAGAGGATATGTGGCCGACCCTGGGATGCTCTATGAGTTAATTGCCCAAGCGGAGGCACCAGGAAGCACCATTGCATGCTCTACAGTTCCCGGTACAAGTCCTCCTAATGCCACTCTCAGTGTAAACGGTGCTTCCGAGGCGTGGATTACCTGGGTTGGCGATACCAACTTTGATATGGCAGCCGGAAATGCTGCCTCCAACTACTCTTTTCAAGGATCGGATCCCCATGACCATCTAGTCGGCCTCTTGGCTTCAACAGATCTCGGTTCTACCGATTATAACTCCATTTTTATGGGACATGTTACGGACTACCAGTCGATTATGGGACGATTTTCGCTTTCACTCGGGCAGATACCGGACTTCAGTACCCCTACTGACCAGATCGTCGCATCATACCAGACCAACGTCGGAAATTCATACTTAGAATGGTTGACATTCAATTTTGGCAGATATCTATTGACCAGTAGCGCAAGAGGGACTCTGCCTGCAAACTTGCAGGGCAAGTGGGCTGACGGGTGGACAAGTGCATGGTCTGCGGGTGAGTGCTCATTACGGACATCTTGAGCAGAGAACATTTCACGAGGATCGATGACGAAATAGACTACCGTGAGTACAATTGTGAGCTTCTAACCAACTGGCATGCTCAAATTGACTGTTAGATTCCAACATTAATATTCAGATGAATTACTGGTTCGCTGAGATGACCAACATGGACGTTGTTATTCCCTTGTTTGACTACTTCGAAGTAAGCTTAATACTATCAATCGCAAGAGAATACCAACATTAGCGAATTTAGACTAACTGGGTTCCGCGTGGGTCCTACACTGCTTGGGTCTTGTATAACATCAGCTCCGGTTGGGTTACACATAACGAGGTCGGTTTGTCATTCGAATTTGTTTGTCATTCGTTGACGCCATTGTAGATGAATGTACGAAAGTTGGCATGTTTTATTGAGTACTTTGGTGTGCTTAAGCCTGCTACTAGATTTTTGGCCACACTGGCATGAAATTAAGTGGCAATTCAGCACAATGGGCTAATTATCCTGGTATGTTTTTAGGTCTTAAATCGCAACTCTTGGCTTACAAATCATCATAGAATCGAATGCTTGGATGGTAGGTCGTTACACACTTGCAGCGATGGTTATGTACCTATGTGCATCAGATGATTCATGCTTGGGATCACTTCGACTATACCAATGACGTCCAATGGTGGAAAACGCAAGGATACCCCCTCGTAAAGGTATCCATGATGGCTGGTTTCAAAGCAAAGATTCACCATTTGCAACTTTTTAGGCTGTTGCCAGTTTCCATCTCGAGAAGCTTATAGAAGATTTATACTTCAACGACTCTACCCTTGTTACTGCGCCATGCAATTCGCCAGAGCAAGTTCCGATTACGTTTGGTACGCTTAAAACAGATTAATATGACGTACCACGTTGAACAACGACTCAGGATGTGCTCACGCTCAGCAACTGATTTGGCAGTTATTCAATGCCATCGAAAAGGGATATGAGGCCGCCGGCGACACGGACTCTGCATTCCTGGATGGTATGTTCTTCACTTGACGATAACTTTTACTGACTGAGAGCTCAGCTGTGCTGTCTAAGCGTGCTCAAATGGACATGGGACTCCGCATTGGGTGGTGGGGTCAATTACAGGGTTCGGTAGCTTCAATCATTCTCACTTCCCTTGGTTGACCACTAGCTCTTAGAATGGAAGGTCGACATGGATTCCCCTACGGATACCCATCGTCACTTAAGCCACCTCATAGGCGTCAGTCCTATACTCAATCATCCTTCAAAATCTAACTGATGAAAGTTCTAGTTATACCCGGGTTATGCCATTTCGTCATATGATCCCGCTATACAAGGCGGTTTGACCGTCAACGGAACGTTCTTGAATTATACCAAAGAGCAGGTTCTTACGGCGGCTGAGACAAGTTTACTTCACAGGGGCAACGGCACTGGCCCCGATGCCGATTCAGGATGGGAGAAGGTCTGGAGAGCCGCAAGTTGGGCTCAACTCGGAAACGAAAGCGAGTTCTATACGGAGCTCACTGTATGTTGTTCGGGCCTGTATTTGCTTGCGTTTTAACTAATGATCGCCATGTCAGTACACCATCGAGAGGAACTGGGCCCCTAATCTATTCGATCTTTATACGCCAGGATCTACCGTGTTTCAAATCGATGCCAACTTTGGGTACCCTGCTGCACTCCTGGTTAGCACGGGATGCTAACCAAAGAATATCGCTTTGACTGACGTATTCCATATTCAGAATGGTCTGTTGCAAGCTCCCGATGTTGCTAGCATGGATATCCCTCTTCAGGTGACACTCTTGCCAGCGCTGCCTGCAAACTGGAACTCTGGATCGATCACGGGCGCGCGCATCCGTGGCGGGATAACGCTCGACTTTGCCTGGAATGGTGGTAAGCTCACCTCAGCAACCTTCACGGTTGACGATGATGTTGCTGAACGGGAGAGGGACGTCGTTGTTAACTATGGAGGTCAGGTCATTGGTCGGTTCAGGAGTAACGGGGGCACCGTAGTCAATCTACAGTGAGTTTGACGAAATATGGACCGATCTGTAACACATCTCGAAAAGTGTCTGTATGTTATACTCGAAAATCTCGAAATGGAATATTTTCCTCGTCACGAGCATGAGACAGCCTCTAATATATGTCGCATTAATGGGGTAGTGGTAACCTGGGTCGTTGCCATCGACCCGCCGGGGGTTCGATTCCCCCTTAATGCATTCGTCTTTTTTTGTTCCCGTTTTAAAGCTTTTTTCTTATCCTGATATCCCAACGTGATGAGCACTTCTTTGCCGCCTGGAATCTTTGAGGCATTGCAAGCAGCAGCTTTATCGGAGACTGTTCCGGGCCGCGCGTTCCAGGACCTCTCGTTGTCTGACCTCACCCTTCCCCACGCGACCGAGGAGGGGGTCTTAACGAACAAACATGACCTCCTCTGTCCACGAGGGTGTCGCAGCGTCATCCTGAAGCGTGGCGTTGGGAAGCTAATCGAGCGATCTGGGATCGAGGTGAGCCTGCGCTCGATGATCGTCCATACGCCCCGTCATCTCCGAAACGCCAACCGACATTGGATGCGCAGATGGATTCTCCTGCGCATCCCGTAGATCCTGCTCTGGCTCCGCTTCCATCGCCGCCCGCGACCCTACCGTGGTGGCTCGTCACACCATCCCCGATGGAGTTTGAGAACATCGGGTTCTCTCGACCCGTCCTTCGTGCGGGGGACGCTACCTCAGGTGAATCTTGAAGCTGCTCGTCGTGTCTCAAAGTTCGTAACCTCTCCGACGACTCGTTAGCACCGCAAAAACCGATGAAATTTCTTATTTGTGCCGATTGCGATGTTGGCCCGCTTGGTTGGAGTGAGGAAAGCGGCAAGGAGTTTTGGCTAGCTTGCTCTCGGGTCAAGTACGCGGTGCGAAATTGAACCCAAAGGGCCTAAGAAGCAGGGTGCATGTAAGTGATTAACCTTTAATGATGATGATGATGATGATGATGATGATGACATCGATATGTCGTCGTTCGTAGATGATAACCGGCTACACTTCGATGCTCGTACTACGACAAAATTAATACCAGGTTCTGTCCCATCAAAACAAACTAAGATTAAATATTATGGTGTGGGTGAAGTTATGCCAGTGAAACAGACTCTCTATTTGTGCGGTTGTCTTGCCCCCACATGTCCCCAGACTCGGAGTTGTCACAGTTGAAGACGCACCGGGCGTCATTAATGAGGGCATTTAGGAGCGCTTTGTCGCTATCTATGAAACTCGAGTATTCCTTGGCCTCTGCCTCATTGTTAGGCTCGGCTTGGATGCTTGGACGATAGGTCGAGCCCGAGTTCGAGTAAACCTCTAGCTCGTTCAACACCTTTAACTTCCAGTATCTCCACACGGGTGTCTCGTTCACGTTAGGTAAAATGCTGGTCAGAACAACGTCAGTCTTGGGCGAAAACCGACCTGCATTTCCGACGTTCAAGCAGACAAAGACCGCCATTTGCGTCCGCGTCCCAAACTTCCATTTTTTCATCGTAGCCGGAAGCACCCTGGAAAGAAGTTCCCACTGGACACTCTCCCTGTGATACGATGCCACATATAAGTGGTACATTCCCGATGCAACGATAGAGGCAAGAAATAAAATTTGGCCGAAGAAGGTGCAATGTGGTAGAAGGAGGAGCTGTGCCACGAACTGCACCCCAAGGAGGACGCAGCTTATTCCGACGGAGTGGTACTTTCGAGGTGTGGACGAAGGCAATCCGATAACGGAGTCATCTTGGCTTGATGGTTTTGGAGTGGGATGGTCCTTTCCCACCACATTCTGATGGGACGCCGCCACGGTCCGAGCGGGGTGCTTCCGACCTATTGACAATTCGAGTTCAAACTCCCCCTCAGTAATTATGTTCATGTCTGCTTCCTCTCCTTTCTACACGATGATATCCCCATCCTCTGGAAACATCAGCCTTTCTTCTGACGGTGATGCATGGGATGGTACGGGAACACGAATCCTTAGCTTCGCCGCCCCAAAGACAAAGGATGAGATGCCGCCACTGATGATACCAAGAAGGATGAGCGACGCGCAGAGGAGGTCCCGAGAGAGTGCACAGAGGACACAAGCCAGGATGCTGATCAGCGATGGGGCGATTGCCAAGAGTGCGAGAGGCGGGTCGCTTTTTGGATCAATGGGAATGTACTCATACTGCTCCCGATCGACGTTGGGATCACCTGTTGTCGGGTTCCGGGAAAGTCTCTTGCCAGCGGACCGTAATGGAGAAAGTGAAACAGCAGTAAATGTGGCAGCACTCTCCGTCACCCTTCCCGGTTCGCCATCTCGGTCAACCAACCTGAGCGCTTGAGAGGGGAATTCTGAAACACTGCCTTGCCGCCAAATAACCCAGATACTTGCTCCGTGACCGGGGTTTGGTTCCAGAATGTGTCCCACTGTAATTAGGGCCATCCAGCCCCGTGAGGTTAAAAATACCCGCAGGGGAATCACTTGGTCCAGGAAAAATGGCGGCCCACAACGAAGAGCTGGTAATTTGACCAAACCTCATTGCTACGGTCAGAACTCCTGGATAGTTGTACCATCCAGCCCATTTCCGACCTGTGTACAAGTGGATGGTTTCCAATGCATCTACTGCATTATTGCCCCCGAGTAGCCCTGCAACGCCGGACGTGTCGAACCTGTAAGTGGAGCGATTGATGATTTGGGTAGCTTGGCCGAGGGAACGCATTCAATCGGGCGGGCAGCGAGTATGATGGCGGATTCTCAGACCCCTTCGCTGCTAGCATTATATCTGGAAATGCCTCATTTTACAGTGGCAGCTTTAATTTGCTTTGTTCGACACGTCGTTCGCCTCGTTTCCGGTGTCCGCTGCCATTGGACCCAACTTCAAAGGCTTTCCTTGTCATTCAAACTGTCCTAAATTTTAAACTGCCCGACCGCACACAAGGTTCATCATACTATTTTGCTTTCTCCCCTGCAGCGTTTCCGGCTGGAGGATTACATGTTTAAATCGGCAGCCGGTCGCACTCACCTGTGTATCGTTTCACCAGCGCTAAAACGTGAATCCGCGCGGAAAGCAAAATTCTAATCGATCAATAGCGCACGGCATCAAACCACCTTGAAATCAACGTCATTCCGATTTACGTATGGACCGCTCCAACGTCGACGTGCTGCGTGCTACGTAGGTTATTGGCGATCGAGATGTATCAACCAACGTTTTCTCAGGGGACCCAAGACTAATGCTCACTGCGCAGCCCCTTTGCAGCGCACAGGAAACGTGTGCAACTCGTCGACGTATGATCGCTCAAAAGTAACCACTGGACACACTGTCCGAAAACGGTCCGTTTGCTGCATGCATCGATGATTCATGAGCACGAGTTTCTCAATCCGAGGCGTATTCGTAGAATTTTTTTAACTCTGCAATATCGAGTCTTCATGCCCTTTCATCGACGGCGTCGGAACTCGTGGAGATTGATGAAACGTAGAAACTCCCTCAGCGAGGGATAAACAATCCGGTATATCGCATCCCCTCTATTATTGCCTGTAACTGATCAGAATTCGCCGTAGACGGATTATTCGTTCCCGAGCAACGTTCAAGCGCTCATGAATAGATCGCGTTCACGGCTAATCGGGCTGCTGCGAGACCTCTGGCATCTGTAATGGCACCCTGAAATGCGTTTCTTTCGTCACTAGCTGTGAGGGACGAGGAAAATGCGGAACAATGTGAGTACACATCCAACGTGTGACGGAGCAGGTTTCAGGTTATCCGAACATGAGTTAGTGGCGCATTGTTACTTGACTCACTGCACTCGCTTCCATATTATCATGCGTGGTTCTCGAGAAGCATCTTTTACAAGACGAAAGAAGAACGACGAGACACCGTGGATACCGGTTGGACATCAAGAACTCTAATTACGGGGCTGGCTTGTCCTAGATTTCTAATGTCCCCACTGAAGCACCGATGGGCGCCCAGGGTCCATTCGTGAAAAGAAACGAGGCAAGCTGCATGGCGAAAGTGGCGTTCTAGGGTGCGAATGAACACTCCAGGATATAATGCCTGCGGTGGAATGCCTAGAGACGTCACTATCCCCTTTCCCCCACGACGATGTACTTCCTCGATCAATGCGTTGGAGACCATCCACTTATATGAGGATCGGAAGTGGGCAGGATGGTACAACTATCCAGGCGTCGTGACCGTAGCGCAGAGATTCGGTCAAATTGCTAACTCTCGGTTCTGGGATAGTGTTTTTCCTGGCCCAAACAACCCCCCCGCGGTTACCTTTAACCTCGCGGGTACGTTTGGCCCCGAGTATGTCGGGTCGTATTCTGGCACCAAATTAAAGACCAAGTATCCAGGGTACTTGACAGCAGAGCAATGCGCAGACTGTACCCCCCAGAAGATTACTTTGACCAAACGGGATGGCAGCGCTGGGAGAGAGACCGGAAACGCTGCCGTGGTTACCGTTGTTTGGACTCCGGATAATCGAGGCGTGAGCGCCTCGTCAAAAGGCGGAGGGGAGCTCATCCCGATAAAACCAAAACGGATGCCTCCCCTCGCGCTGTTGACAATCGTACCCTTGATGGTCAGCATACTGACTTGTGTCCTCTGCGTGTACGGTCATGACACTCTCTGCGCGTCCCTTATCCTTCTCAGCATCGTTTGCGGTGGCATTTCATCCCTTGTCCTAGGTTCTGCAGAACTAAAGTTTCATGCCCCAGTATCTTCCAAGTCATCGCCACCAGGTGACGGGCTGATGTGTCTGGAAGACGGGAGTATCGTCGTACTCAAAGGAAAGGAAGCGGATGTGAACATGATTACCAAGGGGCAGTTCGAGCTCGAATATCCCCCATGGATATCCTTGCATCGGAGGAAAAAATATGGAAAGCCGGAATACCACTTGATTGGAATTAGCTGCCTCCTCTTGGTGGCCCAGTTCTTGACCCAGCTCCTCCTGATCCCACGTTGCACCGTCTTTGGCCAAATCCTGTTCCTTGTCTCCTTTGTCACGTCGGGAGTATACCATTTATATGTGGCATCATCTCACAGGGAGAGTGTTCACTGGGAGCTCTTCTCCGAGGTGCTCCCTGTCACAATGAAAAAGTGGGCGTTGGGGACACGGACGCAAATGGCGGTCTTCGTTTGTTTGATTCTAAGTGATGGAGGGGATCATCTAAAGTTCAAGCCTGATACTAGTCTGGCCAGAGTTCTACCCAACGTTGTCGAGGTACCGGTGTGGAGATATTGGAAGGGGAAGGTGCTGAAGGAGATGAAGGTATTCTGGAGCGCAGATGGGAACACACGCTTACGCTCCAAGTATCCGAGCCGAGCCTGAGGATGACAAAGAGACTGAGGAATATTCGGCACTTACGGAAGATGACAAAAAGCTTCTAAATGTCCTCATTGATGACGCTTGGGGTGTCTTCAAAGAGTATCCGACGTGGCGGGACGGCGACGTTGTTATGCCTGAGGTAAACCAGTGCCGTCGAAGAAAAACCACAATTTATCCTAGTACTTAGCGATGTCACATACGCTTTTCGACATACATTTTATGCATCCTAGTTTTTGGACAGAACATAATCTAGTAGTTCCCTCTTCAAAACTCCACTTCAGTGCAGACCGACATCGAGAAACATGTCTAAAATGATTATATTGACCCTGTCAAAAGTGTACCAGGTTCTTGAGTCCTTCTCTTTTGCCATAAATTGCGAATGTTCACAACTTCTGTTTTATCTTCAAGTTCAGCTTATGTAAGGTTCGACCTTCGAACATCTTCCTTCAGTATCTTCAAACCGGTGTTTTAATGGGTAGAATGCGACTGAGAACGAAACAGTGTCGGGCTTGAGCGGCTATTGAAAACTCTCTCAAAGGATTAGACAGACGAACACTACCACTTGCGTCCTCGTCCTTAGTGCTCGCTTTTCCGTTCGCGCAGAGTTTGGGGTCTTTCGCAAATCTTCTCTCCGGGAGATAATGCCATGCAAAGATGATATTCTTGACACAATGATGGAAATAAGAAACGTGATTTCGCCGAAGGAGGTGCAGCCGAAGGACGAGGAAGGGCTGTGACAATAACTGCGCCACTAGAAGGCCGAACCAAGTCAGACTATGTGGTGCTTGGGATACGGCAAGATGATGGTAGAAATGCTGTTGCTTGACAAGGATACACGTGACCTGGATGATCTTGGAGTGGTATACAGAAATTTGTTGGCATAGCAACCTGTGACTTCACGTCCACAATCAACACAGCTTTGGCCGCTTGTTGCGAGCGCTATGCGGCGAACACGAGCTGGTATGTTGACCAACGGCGGTATGGCTGACCAGAGAGGATCAAAGGAAGTTCGTGTATTGTGTTTATCGGGACGATATCATAATGCTGCTTGGCTGTTTTATGTAAGTTCCGAATCGCCGAAATTTTTTGCAATGTCGCGGAGGAATAGTGATAACGGTGACAGAACCCCCAGCTTTCTTCCTGATTCCATTTTGCAAATTAGTTCCAGAATATGCCCCGTGACGGGGTCCGTGCTTGCCGATGTTGTAAGGAGAATTGTTGGTTCAGAGAACTGAAGTTCCGGATTCGGGAGTTGGCCATTCGTCTCTTTAGTAGTCGGCCGTATAGTCACCTCCGAATAGGTCAGCAACGCCGATTTTAGTCAGACCCGTCTCCCCTCGCCCTGTGGCCAGCGTTATACCTGGGAGGCTACATGGCCCCGTTTCAGACGGATCCTGGGCACCCTCGAGATTCAACATTAAAGCCTAACTCTAGTCATTTACTAGAAGACGCACTACATCATTTCGCATTCTCTCTTTCGCATGCTTCTTGAGCGTTCATCCTCGCCTACGCAGTCTGCAAGAAAATTTTCAATGAGCCGAATAAACGGCTGCAGATAGTATTACTCAGTGCCTGGCTCGGAAGTTTTGACCACAAACGCCCTGAATCGGGTCCAGGTCAGATCACGAATCAGGTGCAAGTGCATTCTGCGACATGCAGAAATGAGCAGTACGACCAACTCAATAAACGAGATAATGTTGGTGCATGGAAGGGAGGGCGTATCAAAGGGCGCGCAGGCTGTACAAGGATGATAATGCGCATGGCAAGTGAAGGTAGTAACCGAGAGACAGGTAGGATGGCACATGAACCAGCTTCGGAGCTGACCAACGCCGACAAACGCAATTAGGATTGCACGCTAGACCAAGAGCAATAGACACACCCAAAATGTTTCAATTGTTTGCGTTCATAGTGCCTCATAGACCTTTCCGAGAAGCTAGAATAATGAACAACAAAAAAGTGAACGCACCAGATTTACTCACCATCAGAATGGATTATTGGCAGACGTGTACGATGGCAGTCACTTTTTCTGTTGATCCTGGACCCAAATGGAAACCGAACAGCCTGGCAACAAAGTGCTGCTCGAGATACCGAGAATGAGGAATGGGGAGTTGTGTTGTGGTCGAAATTCAGACCAGTTTGCCGAGCCTGCGAATACGTTGTGACCAAGGTTGCGCCGGTTCTGCCATCGTCTACATCTTGTCTGTTTCGCGTTGGTTGTTGACGGACGACAAAGCAACAAATTTTACGCCTCAATTGTGTGCGTAGGCCGGTCGTTCTGACCTGGAGCGCTTATCGAACATCTCCAAACCAACGCACCACAGCACGCGTCCTTCATTTTTCTACCACTTTCTTACAGATTTCTTTTGATCCCTCCCGTTTCTCACTACCTCAAAAAGGTTACCCTTGCGCCTCCAGCAAATCCTTCGATCGGATCCCAGCCCTACTCGGTTCTGCCATGTCCGCTGCGACGTCTTCAACTACCTCTTCGTTGGCCGGTCCAAGTGGTCAAGCGCACCCCTTGGTCGAAAACAATGAGGAGAAGAACAGCGTGGTCATCAAAGTTGGCATGGTCGGGGACTCGCAGATAGGCAAGACGAGTCTCATGGTCAAGTACGTGGAGGGCAGTTTCGATGAGGATTATATCCAAACGCTGGGTTGGTCTTCCCGTTCAACCAACTCTTTCCTTTCTAAACCTCCTTCCCCAGGCGTTAATTTCATGGAGAAGACAATAACCGTGCGGCGGACGACCATCACCTTCTCCATATGGGACCTTGGAGGGCAACGGGAATTTGTGAACATGCTCCCTCTTGTTTGCAATGACGCCGTTGCCATACTCTTCATGTTCGACCTTTCGCGAAAATCGACGTTGAACTCGGTGAAAGAGTGGTATCGACAAGCAAGGGGGTTTAACAAGGTGAGTTGGTAAATGTTAGTTTCGTGGCGCCGTTCGTGTTGGTAGGCGGGTACATGTTGAAGGAGCGTTGCGGTCATTCATGATCTTATGATATCCAAACGAGGTCTCGTACGCGTGGAACTCACATCATCTTTTCGCAGACTGCAATTCCATTCTTGATTGGGACGAAATTTGACACGTTTGCAACATTCCCGCGGGATGAACAAGAGGAGATTACTAAACAGGTCTGTGTTGTCGTGCGTTCGGATCCTTCCGACTGATGAATTCGCAGGCCAAACGATTCGCGCGAGCCATGCATGCGTCGCTAATCTTCTGTTCAACATCCGCATCGATCAATGTCCAAAAGATCTTCAAGATAGTGCTTGCAAAGGCATTTGACCTGAAATGCGTGATTCCAGAGATCGAGGGTGTTGGAGAACCAGTGCTTATTTATGTGGATGTGTAATGTTGTGGATATAGTGTTCGCTTAGACGAAGGGGCTGGGATGTGCTGCTTGAACGATTGGGAAGTCTGCCAAGGTGATGTTGTATTAAACTTAATAGCGCTCTTTTTCCGCTGAACGTGCTTGATTGTGGCCTTAGGAAGTTGGTGAGGATGACCCACCGTTGAGATTTCCGTGGCATCTCATTATACCACTGTCTGGCACGCTTCTGATTGCACCTCTTATCGTTTCTTCTCGACCATGGACTTTCTGGCTTCGGGCGTCGAATCGGGTGTCCCCTCGTCCTAGGTTACAATTTTCTCTTATCCACCACTGTTGCTGTCCATCTCAACCCGTTAGTTTACGGTACTTGCATTGCCCAATCAGCTCTGTTTCCCTCCCTTTTATCACGTTTCTTTGATTTGCATCGTCCTCGTTCTTCATCCCCAGGTTTGTCGTCTTTTTCTCCAATCAAGATTTTTTCCCTACAAATCAACGCACTGCATTCGCCAAAATTGACACCCTCCTTTACACTCGTTTCAAGTACCCTTTTTCTTGGTGGGGTGTCTTGTACTGTTTCTATGCTCCATACATTCCCTGCCATGTCTTAATGCTTTCATATGGTAATTCCGTTATCTAAAAGCGGCAAGAGGTAGTACAGGGTATCGGAATCCTGTTTCCTTCAGCTTCCCCAGCGGTTGCGAGTGTACAACAATTCCCTTGTGACATAAGGAACGCACTTGAGAGTAAGTAAATCATCCTACTTTGACTATCGAGTTTCGCTCTGGTCATGATAACGCGGCGTTCGGAGGCACTCATATCCCAGCCTCTTCCGATTTATGAGACGTCTTTGAGTGACACATGCTACCAGAAACACTACCCTGGCGACTCTTGGAACGAGCTGGGGAGTGACTTGTATGGCTGTCTGAAACAGGCAACGGTCGTTTGTACAGTATTAGCAATGGTTACGCTAGATCGTGTTCGTTCTGAGCCGTGCGCTCACTCATTTTTAATAGGCATACGACTATGCCAGATCATGGTCGCAATTTTGTACTAATTTTCTTTCTGCAGCACGCTTCCGTTCTTTACTATATCCTTTCCATGCGGACAATCAGGTCAACGTGAGAAGATGGGTGTGAACACAGATGCTGCTATCAAGTACTACATTTCTTCTGGCGCGACTTCCGGGAAAATCTCAATGGGTAACACTATTTCTTCCGCCAAAGAACCTCCGCGTGAACAGACTCACGGGCATACCTGTCTCGTGCTTCTGAAAACACGGCCGGGATAGGACAGCCATACAGCGTGGTGAGTTCCAACATCTCAGTTCACATTAGGTCTTTTAACCTCTGAATCCAGGTCGGTGCGGGGATTTTCGGACCCGGCATCTGCTCTTACAAGGACCTCCCCTTGCCGTGCGCGCTCGTATTCGAGGATCTCGTGGACATTGCGAGCTACTCGTACGACCCGCTCAAGCTTGAGCTCGTCTCACACGACATCTCGGACATTGTGCAGATCAAGGCTGACTATGTCATCTCCAACTCGCTTGTGGGGTGCATGTTCTGGGACGTGCGTCGCGCACGCGCGTGCATGGCATTTTATTATTGTTCACGACGTATTTTTAGCTCTCGACCGACAGGGCGGGATTGGACCCGCTCGTTTACACCGCCGGAAGAACCCCTTGCTCGGCTGGATCGGACGTCGGTGAGTTTGCAAACGCCACGCCGTGCCGCACCCTCTCCGCGCCTCGACGCTCCTGCAGAACCACATCCAGTAAGTTTTTTTTTTTTTTTTTTTCCTTCGCGGACAAGGATGGTCGGTCGCGGCACTCAGTACGCGCACGCTCTAGTTGTCCTCACAGCAAATGGGATAGTATCCGGAACGACATGAGAGGCAAGTCCGTGCCCGCGCCGGGTGTGACCACGAGTCACACGACGACGACGACGACGACGACGACGACGACGCACATGTTCACATCCACTTTGGTTACGCCGTCATCTTGTGTGCCGACGTGGCGTCCTAGAACAACACGGTACGCTCCGATCGCTCCCCCTTGCACGACTAGACGAGCCAGAAACTCCCCCCACAAGCCATCTATGTCGGAGGCGACGAAGTAGCGTACGGTAAGGACGTTGTTTCCTACCCCGCACGCTCGCGCTCATGCGTCCGCGCCTTCTCTCTCTATCAGACGGCCGTCTCTGGACGGCCAAGTGGTGGACGGAGGACGACCTCCCCGGGGGGAGCCGGTAAGCCGTCAAACGTTTCTCATCATGACCGGCTCGTCAGGGTTGACCCCACCGCGTTTGGCGGACGTGTGGAAGGAAGAGGGTAACCGTGCGATCGATCGCGCGTACGCAATCGTGCAGAATTTCCGCGACCGCTTGCTTGGTTCCTTGGGAAGTTGAACGGGTCGGGTAGAGACGTGAAACGCGTAGCAGAGAGTAACTCCTTTTTTTTTGTTCCTGGGGAAGTCCTTGTACCAGAGGCTATGTTATTCTCGTGCAAGTGTTTGTTGCGACGAACGATTCTACGTGAACCATAGCAAGTACATTCATTGCACATACTCGAACACCGTAATGGACACAAGAAAGGGGCATTGTGATAGCATGAGGGGGGGCGGATGGAAAGCCAATAAATAAGTCCGTGGTAGACGATACAATGAACGAGAAACAGTGACCCCCAGCTTCGAAAGTTGTCCTAAAAAAAGCGCAGGCTATGAATCACCTAGATGATACAGTTGTCCTTTGCAAAAGGAGAAACGAAAGCCGGAAAAACGAAAAAAAAAACGAAGAGCTAGACTCTGTAGGAGATAACCGTTGACTCCACGCAGGACGACAAACGATACCATGGGATCCTTCCCAGTCAAAAAGGAGATGAAAGCAGAAAAAGAACACCAGTGAAAATTCCATGGAGGAATACGAAATCTAGTGTAACCCACGGCCAGCGCGCGTAAAGGACCCTTGTTTATGGGATCACCCCATGACGTGGCCATAGCTGACGCTCTCGCTGAGGTGTTCGTTGGCTGGGTTGTATGTAAAGCCTTTGAATTTATCTTGGACCGTCTCCGACAAGTGAGAGTCTTCCACTACCGAATCTTGGGCTTCTTCGTTTGTGAAGTCGGGATCAAAATTTGCAACGTCGAGTACCGATTCCTGTCAAGACGCGTGAGAAAACAGGGCAGTGACCATTGTATCACCCTGACGGCTTACCACGCTCGGTTTAAACGGAGGTTGTATCTTTTTTTGCAGCAACCTGTGTACGATGTTTAATATCGACCTCGACGTTGGTTGTCATGCTCACAGGTTCCAGTCGATATATTTGGCAAAGAATGGATGCCTCTTTATTTCCTCTCCTCCATTTGCGCCGAGACGTCGAGTTGGATCGCGTTGGAGAAGCCCAGTTATGACACTCTTTGCTTCCCCGGATATATCAGGTGGGAACACGAGCGGGTCCATCAGGATTCGTTGATACATCGTGTTCACATTTTCGTCATAGAATGGTGGAAGACCGGTCTGGATTGTGTTGGCATGTGTTGTGGCGTTGTCAAGGAAAGAATGTGCTCACCATCATCTCATATAAAAGTACCCCCAGTGTCCACCAGTCAACGGTCTTGGTGTAGCCTTGGCTCTCCAAGAGTTCCGGTGCGATGTACTCCGGGGTCCCACAGAACGCTAAAGCATAATGGATCAACATTTATCGCCGGAACTGAATCGTGTGACACTCACTGTTTGTCTTCTCCGTTTCCGACATGTTCAACTTACAGAGCCCTATTGTGAATGTAAGGTGGCAATTGGGACGGCTGGTGCGGGGACATACCGAAATCACACAGGGCAATATGACCCGTATAGTCCAACAGGATATTCTCTGGCTTCAAATCGCGATACACAACGTTGAAGCTATGCAGGTGCTCCAGTGCACAAAGCAACTCTGCAGCGTAGAACCGGCTACGCTCTTGGTCGAACTTGCCCTCTCGTTGCAGATGATAGAACAACTCTCCACCGTTAACTGAGGATACATATATAGGCATTCCATCGAGCTTATACAAGATAAACACATACCAAATGACATCACCAGATAAAGTTTGTCCGGATTTTGGAAGGAAAACTTGAGGGGAACGATGAACGGGTTGTTGACCAGTGCCAAAACAGTTCTCTCCGCTAGGATGTGGGTGATCTCGCCCGGTCGTGACGCAATATGGGCCTTGCGTATGGTCTTCAAAGCGTACACGCGCATGGTATCCTTCTTTCGCACTTGCATGACTTTTCCAAACGAACCCTTTCCAATTACCTTGAGTAAGTCGAATGCCTCAATAGTGAGCGGTTCGGCCCGGGTGGGACGGTAATCGACCTTGAGATGGAAAGAGCCGGAACCGGCAGTAGCCGCATACCATTGATCGGATGCATACTGAGAGACGAAGTGAGAGACGGGGACTAGGAAGGTGACCGGGGACATACATGACCATCTAGCGCTGGTGTTATCTCGACGCGTGCCATCAGCAAGTCGTTTCCCATATCTTCCTGGCTGTGCACGGCCGCAGCGGTGCGCAAATAAGCAGACACGGAGATATTTGATGTGCGTGACACGTCGCTATAGAAGGGACGTCAATCCATGCCTCAGGATCTCGAGTGGGTGACGCACAAAGTGGTACGATAGTTCCATATTGGGTTTGCGAGATCGCCACCCATGGCGTCTACGAGGACTTGGTTGTTGTCAAACTCGAGGACGATGTAGGGAAGCCACCAGTTGCGCTTCCTCTGAAAGCTTTCACGGTTGCTGGCGCCACGGCGAGGTGCTGGAGGAGATGATTCGAGCGCTTTCTGGATCACTTCTGGTACCTGCAGGCCATGGGCAAGGGAGAGACCGCGACCTGGCAGCGATGTCGATGTTGTTCTGTCAGTGGTGGATCGAGACCTCGACTGGAGGAGACACACCGGAAAAGATGCGTATTGTGAGCATGCCGGAGCGGAGGTGAGCGCGCTGCTCGGCGGTTGCAGATGCTTTTGGAGTGGATGGTCGGGACGGTATCGGGGTAACGGAACGTGAGAGGATGGCATCCTTGATATCTTTTGGCTCTGGTGGGATGATTGAGACAGGGGATCGGGGGATCGGGAAGGTCAGGGAAGAGATGGGGATGTCTGTGAGAATAAAGTACCTACTTTTTGATGAACCGAGTTTCCAGGACATTTTTCAAAGTGAGGAGGGAGGAGGAGGAGGAGGAGAAGGAGGAGAAGGAGAAGGAGAAGAAATGGGAATCACGCTGGAGGGTGGGCTGAAGAGCGATAAGATTGATCACAACATGACACCACAGCACCGCTCCATTTCCTTCGCGACAACCAGCTGAGCGCATCTTCCTATCTATAGCCGCCGTGGCGAGGCAGTACTCTTCTCCGGCACGTTTCAAATGCTCATTATCAATAAGCGCAGGCCCCATTGAAAATATAGCCTGGGCCTCGAATATCCACTTATTTCAGATCCCTTCCTCCATCGATATTTGCAAAGATTTCGCGACCACGCGACTGAGGGCAGACCAACCTTTCCGTTCGAAAGAATCATGGCTGGCCCCAAAACTACCGGCCTTCGTCGTACAGCACAAGTGAAGCTGACCGTTGTCCAAGAGAAAGTATAGTTGCTAGAATCTGTTTGGCGTGCCATTAGAGTCGAGGTATTGTAGCGAATGGTGTTCGTGGATTCTGTGGCTATACCCGAGCGAGAACGAAGCTGTTGCCGATTGTTCTCTCTCCCAAGTGTCAGCGGCGCACTGCAGCAAGACACAGATACCAACGAGGTTGGATCCACAAAGCATTTTCCACGCAGCGCGGGTTGAAGACCCTAACACAACTCTTAGTATTCGTATTGGAAACATGCTCGTTAAACAGCGTCGGTTCGGACTGGAACATCAAGCGGATACAGCATGTCGGCCTCGTCTGATGGGTGGCGACAACCCGGCGCATCAAGCAAGTCGCAACTTACCGGGCGCGTCAGACACGGGTGAAGAAGTGCACTGCTGTCACGCGTCACCCCTGACTCCTATTGCGTTGGTATAACGATCACCACTCCCCCTCGTTCGCGGTGGACACTCCAAACGCAAGGATCGTCTCGTCTCGTCATGTCCCACTCCCAATTCCCGCACCTGCATCGCCGTCGCGTCTTCATCAATCCGAGTCGTTGCAATCTCGCATCTACACGTCCTTCGCCTCGAACAAATGCATGACAGAATGAGATGGCCACGCAATTTAACCGTCGCTACCGGGCCGTTGAATACGATTCGGCATGAACCCTACATGGCGCCGGAATGCACGACGGAAACGACGTGATTACAGCCCAAGGACTCGCTGATCGACGCCAATGTGATGTCCACAGCGACGGCGACGAGAACTCGGCGCGGGAAACTGCGCGAAGCTAAGTCCGTTGGCATACCAGTCACGTGCACCGCCATATATATCCCGCGTTCCGCCATAGAGACAGGTAGAACCGCTTGTACTTGTACTTCGCAACCGCCATATAGAGCGTGATCCAGTTCAGTCTGCTTGTGTACCGGTACTTCCCATAGGCTTCCGGGAGGACACGTTAATGAATGTGGATGCATCGACGTGGCGTTGTGACTACGATGAAGATATAAAGTGTGCATCAATATTCACGCCAACCATTTTTAGCAATCGAGACAAAAGGCGAGCATCCCATTGGGTGAGGAAACCAAGACAATTCTACCTGTGAGTTGGTGGTGGCTATAACATCAATTCTTAAGTGTCTTTATTTGTATCTTTGTTATTTAAGACTGTTATGCCGCAGGACCACTTATATGATCACCGTAGAGGATACCAAAGAAAGTGTATTCGAAAGATGGAGTCTACCAGCAAATATCTACCTTCTTATATACATCGAGAAATAAACTAGCCCTAGACTACACATGTAAAACGTAAGGCATATCATGAGGAAAACATATGGTGTATATAGTGCAATGTCATATTTAAGCGAATCTAGACTGTTCTAGACTTTGCGATATGGTGAAATGTAAAGAACGAAAGTAGTGGTTCTAACAAAAACATAGAACATGGTATGTATTGCACTTCAGGCCCGAGATAGTCCACTCCATTTTGAGAGTTGGGGACTGGCACTCCGCATGCCGCTCTGACACTCTCTGACCTGACACGTACTAGTCGCGTCTCGCAGTCACTAAAACCAGGATGGGGTTCTGAATACATTTCCACATCGTCTCGTACTGGTCTTAAGTAGTTGGATAGGGCCAGGGAGGAATTATGTAATTTCAACACAGCGCGTGTATAGGTATAGCAGAGCCTTTCAGGCAGTCCTTGAACCGAAAGCAACGTTGTAATTTATCATGATCTTGAACATACACATAAAAGAGCCACTATTTGGTCATCCAGGAAATATATTTAGTCCATTTCCGAGACTTCGTGATTATTCTGGTGAGCGAATGCTCGCCTTCGGGTCCGTAGAGTTCATGCACCAGGATTCGTTGTACGTGAAAACATCCAAATGAAGCAAGTTGTTCTCATCTTACACATTCTCGGGACTGGCGTGGGAGTCTTGAAGTACGTTACGAAAAAACTGCGCAAGTTCGAAGAATCTTTTCTGATCGTGATGCCTCGAAACCTTAACCAACGCTGCCCTATATAGACTGGACCATGTTGCAAGACTCCGTCTGCGGTGATAGATAAGGGTTCTGCTGCGTTTTTGACAATCCGTCGGTTTGACAGGCACATTGTGTGGCAGTACCCATGTGCTTTGGTGACCCTTTAAGGGGAGCAAATTCTGTCATCTCGACCTCGTGCCCTCAATGTGCAGATGAAACCTGCAGGGGTGGACTGCGGATATTCGTCAGGTCTTTCCTTGGCATACTATTCCAGGTCAATATTCGACGCAGCAACCATCAGCAGGTTTACGGGTATTAATGTGATATTATGATAACGCTCAATCCGTAGCAGGGGTGACCGTATGGCATTGTAGCAGTGACAAATAATTGCGCACTCCATTAATGCGCAGCTGGGGCCTGACCTATGCCGAGCATCTATCCCATAAAATCCTCTCTCGCAGCTAGTTCCAGCCCCAAAATGGCTCTCAACATTACTGGTCCGCCATTCCCATTCCCATTTGACATCGGCATCCAAGGCATTGTTCTCTACCCAATCGAACCATACCTTGTCTTTGTTTTCGCTGCGCTCATCATAGGAGCTTTTCAATGGTCCTCGTTTTTGCATACCAAGCTCAACAGCCGTCCTTCTTCTGTTCAAGATGAGGAATCAGCGCGCTCTCGACGGGGAACGTCTACTTTCAAGATACCGCTCGCGATAGTCAATTTGTACCGCGTACTCGCGTTCCGAACGACGATCGGCTTTGGCTCGTATTTGATCAATTTTGCGGAGGTATTCGCGATTGCGGCATATGTAGCTTTGCTACTCGTGTGGACTTATGTTTCAAGTCAGTTGGCTGGCCCCCTGATTCGCGGAGCGGGTTCTAATGGTTTTTATTAGCGTATGATCCGGATTCTGAACCGCTCAACTGGAACAGTCGCGCAGCTTTGTTGGCTGCAAGCCAATTCCCTGTCATTACGATTCTTGGCACGAAGAATAACATTGTTTCCTGTGAGGCAATTCGACAACGCCTTCGGAGGCAATTCGCTGAATTGACCAATCACAGTGATCACACGTATCAGCTCCGACAAGGTAAACTTAAACTGCGGTCTTCGACCATTCCGATCAGACTGACGTCAATCGAGTTGAACTTCATACATAGACTCGCAGCTAGGGCATGTATGATATTCGTCATAATTCATGCAACCGGAGGAGGTTTCAACTTTTGGTTGTAAGTGATGTTTCATGGTTGAATGGATGTAATTTATAGTCACCCCAAGCCACATCCCAGATTCGGACATATTTGTCCGGTTCGGTCTTGTTGCGGCATCCATGTTTGGTGCCCTTATAGTCATCTCCATCCGTCCTATCCGGGAGAGGGCGTACGAGTTTTTCTTTTACTTCCATTTTGTTGCTGTCATGTAAGCATCGTCTTGGTCTAAGATACCAGCAGCTGATATTTTTAGTGTCATTTTGGTCGCAGTGATCCTCCACATCTATAATTTCAGGCACGTAATGTTTCCTTCGCTACTTCGTCTACTCATGACTCTGATATTCTAGCGGGGTGGGCTTTACGTACTATATCTGGCCCTCGTTTGTCATTTGGGCGGCCGACCGTTTGATACGCACCAGTCGCTTACTGTACTTCAACCTTGCATCCAGAGAAGGTGCCCTGGACGCGACTACAGAACTACTGTCCGATAATCTCGTTCGGGTGAGATGTTGTCGACCAAAAAATTTCCACTGGTCGCCTGGACAATATGCGTACATCATCATTCCGTCTGTCTCGCGGCTTCCTTTCGAAGCACACCCGTTCAGTATCGCAAATGTTGATTCTGACCTCTTCGCCCCCGATACAAAGGGTGCAAAAGACCCCTTTGAAAAGGAGCTGGTCTTCATTATCGGTGTCAAGAACGGGTTTACGCGGCGGCTCAAGGATTTTGCGGCACGGAGGGAAAGAGTCAAGGTATACGTCGATGGGCCGTACGGAGAAGTTTTGCACCTTGGTTGCTACAATACCTCGTTGCTTATCGCAGGTATGTTCTCGACTCAGCTGCGAGTCATAGTTGCTAGATTATTATTCCAGGAGGGACGGGGATCACATTCGCATTACCAGCTCTGTTGAACGCAGTCGAGTGAGTAATTTCGTTGACATATTGGATACGACAAGAAATAATGGGAAGCTATCAGATCAGTGAAAAATGCGTCGAGCTGTTGCCGCCGAGTCGTCCTTATTTGGTCGATACGTGATGCTGGTGACTATCCATTACATGGACAACAGTGGTAGCAGCTCAATGGTGTTTCAGATTTCCTGAATCATGTTTCGGAACAGCTCGCTAAAGCAGTCAGATTCGCACCTCCTGGGCTCGAGGTGGACATCCGGATTTTCTTGACGAATAGTATATCTTCTACCGCTCTGGAAAGCCAAGCCAAATTTGTAGTAGACCACGCGAACCCGTCAGGAGAGCAAGTCCTTTTTTCATCCCCGACTTCATCGGAAAAGCCGGAGCATTCTGCGCACGTGCCGTCTTGGTTAAAGGTCTCCTACGGCCGACCAAACTTGGAGCACATAATCAATGAAGAGATCAACGCAGCCGATGGCAGAGTATCCGTCAGCGGTGGGTATCCTTGTCTGTTTCTCCGCTTTACTGGTCGACTGATATTTGCCCTTTTTTCAAGTTTGCGGTCCCAACGGCATGACGAAGCACGTCCGTAAGGCACTTAGAATCCCTGTGTGGAGTTCATCTAGCCCATTGAACGGTGGTCCTAGCGTGACACTGCACGTAGAAAGTTTTGGTTATGCATAGGATCAGACCACGAATATGTATGTACATGTATACAAAGGACTTCCTTGGTTGTAAGTGCAAGATTGTGATTCTCTACATTGCATGTTACACAACACTGCAAGCAGTCCGACGGAATCCTGCTCAATGAATTGCTGTAGCCTTCTGTATGGAGGCGACGGTTTTTTTTTTTTGGTGTGTTATACACCTGACCCCGGGCTTAGCAACAGCACCCTCCGTTTTGCATTACTGTTGCCAAACAACCCACCCTCTAGGTGTCTGTTATGATATATTAGTCCATCAACTGCGCCCGTGTAGTGGCACCAATGGCAGGCTTGGCCAAGTAGGAACGTTGCACATGGTATATTGTCAAAAATGATCATTAAGAATGGATTGAATGGCGAATTTAGATAACTAGAGCATAGAATGGAAAGAAAGAAAAAAAACTAAGTACTTGTTTATGCCTGCAGTGACTAGCAACAACCCTGTGTTATGTGTTTTATGTTGCCGCCCAGATAATTCTTGTTACGCACCAAAATTCGGCGATCAGCATCCAATTGTTACGGTGTTATTTTAGGCAACGCATCGACCCCGGCGTTACGCGTTACCGCAGAAGGCTACGGTATGCGGCATACTATCAATGGCCCCGGAAGTGCGAATTTTTCGGTATTTTCCTTCCAGCACTTCAACAAGGACAGCTTCACGTCTTGGTTTCAATTAATAGATCCAGAATGTACGATCGCATCCACTTACAATTTCTCCAGATTTTTAATGAATTGTTCTGGGGAGACAGACGTTTCAGTTTTTGGCGCCCTCTGCACACCCAATGCAAACCGGGTCACTCCGGTCACGATGGAACTTCAAATTCTAATCTCAGATGACCGCAGCGCTCACACCACGGAGTTTCCAATATTTAGCACCGACCCAATCGGTGTCCTAAATGTGAATCGACAAATTTAAAATATATCTTACGGTTTGAACACGTACTGAACTTGACTGTCTGGACGTGCATGAAAACTTCAAGTATATGCTCGCGTACGGTCGTGTTCTAAAAGTTATGCTCGATTTGAAGCATGACTGCGGTGTGCATGTGAGCGAAAACTTTAAATATAAGATTCACGCGCAAAGCTTGATCAAGTTTAGACTGCAAACGGACGCGGGCAAAGACAAAAAGAATCGACAAACAGAAGGTCCGTGTCCTAGACTTTAAGATAAGACCGGTACTAAATGGCACAATTTTATTCGTTGTGGCATTGTTAACTAAACAATTTACAATAGCGGGCAGGCGATGACCCATCGAGGATGGGCGATTTGGTCGGGCAATTGATTTAGCCAATTCTAAATTTTAAAAAATATTATCCACATTTAGTACTGGTCTTATCTTAAAGTCTGGGACACCGTGACGGACCTTTTGTTCGTCGATTCTTTTTGTCTTTGCCCGCGTCCGTTTGCAGTCTAAACTTGATCAAGCTCGGTTTATTAACGCACGTGAATCTTATATTTTAAAGCTTTCGCTCATATGCACACCGCAGTCATGCTTCAAGTCGAGCATAACATAACTTTTAGAACACGACCGTACGCTGGCATATACTTAAAGTTTTCATGCACGTCCAGACAGACAACTTGAAGTTCAGTACATGTTCAAACTGTAAGATATATTTTAAATCTGTGATTCACATTCGGGACACCGTTTAGGTTGGTGCTAAATATTGGGAACCCCGTGGTGTCAGCGGTTGGCGGCTAGTCCCGAGCACGTGTGCCGAAGAGGAGACTGAAATCTGCCACAGATGCTTGAGTGTGACACTCTCCTGACCTATGCCTCATAAACTATTTCTACTGTCACACTGCTTTTTTCCCATTGATACTTGACAAGAAACTGCCCATGAACTGCAAGTTTTATTCATTCAATATGTAGGCAGGATCTTTGGGATCTGAGAATCTGAAATCAAATACCCGTGTCAACGTGGCTGATTTTCCTTATTCTTCTTTGAACCTCCTAGTTTTTGGGGCCCAGTAGAGTGTCGGGAATGTAGTGTTCTGTAATGTTTGCATTGCTTAGATAAGGGGTGAAATGATAGTATCATAGGATGTGTTTATGTAAACGTTTCAAGAAGTTTTCCGCGCTTTTTTTCCTCTGCTTCAAATTACCGGGTCATGGCAATTCTTACCGGTATTATTCTGTCAGTGTATTGCGTGTAAAACGATTTGATTTTTGTTCACGTCCATGTTTTAATCCTAAAAGTACACTTCTGCAAGGCTGAATCGACTCGAGGATCGCACTGCCACGCCGAAGAGTAAAAAAGAGCCGACGTACTTGTAAAGCTCGCACAATGAATCAATTCATACTACATATCGTCTGGCTGCAAATTTAATGTTATCTCTGACATGTGTACAGGATGCTCCAGCCGATTAGGCGGCTCATACTTTCATTCCGCACATGGGAACGAAATGAATGAGTACTAGTTTTGAACACTCGCCAAGCAGTAGTGGCTCAGATCTTCACCCCAACTGTAAGTAGAGGCCGTTTCAGGGGATTTACTATATGATTCCGCTCGCCTCCTCGCCCCTTCTGTGTTCCATGTATGTATTAAATGCACCTATACCTCTGAGCACCGGACGACACGAATACTCCACACGGCTCGAAGAATATTTTTGCCAGGCCCTGCAGAGCTCAATGTGACAAAATAGGATCATAAAACTTTTACAACTCGACTCTTTCCAACTTCAAGGCGTTGACACCCTTCTGGGTAAGGATCGCATACTGCCAAATTTCGCTGCTGATAGGTTGATATTGACCCTCTTCGTTCATGATCAGCGAAAGTGCACACGACTATTCAATTGGGAATTTACGGATGAAAGTGCTCATCCATCCGATAACGACGTCATAGCCTTCTGCGAAGATGGGATGAATTGGCGGAGCGGGTTCGTTGATCTTCCTGCGTTCCCTATTGTACTTGACGAACTAGTGACTCATTAGCACCGAGTGATCCCATGAAACGATTTGAAATATGGATACCTCGCGCCACTCCTGCAAGGCTGCGCCCTCCTTTTCACGACTGAAAGTCTTGACCTTTAACCCTTCTAGATTGAGCGAGAAGACCATGATCGCGGTGGGTCCGTGGGTGAATCCAGCCACTTCCTCAGCCATGACTGTTTTCGCCTTGTGGAGGTCGTCCATGAGGTAAAATGCATGGGGTTCACGAGAAAAGTCTGTTCTCGGGTGAGCAAGGTCAAGTTTGACGTGTGTCCGAATGCTGTCTACGAATTTGTGAAGGGTAGCGTGATACAACTCGGCATGTGGAGATGGATCCTTGTGCTCGGGATCCTTGTGCTCGGGCGCCTTGGGGGAAGGGTCTTTGTGAGGTGGCTGAGGGAGTTCGTGAGGAAGGCGGGACATATCGTTGTGTGTTGAAGGTGTGGGTAAACCTGAGTTAATGTCTGCTGAGTATTATGACAGTGACCCCTACGTGACCGAGTTTAGGAGACTGAAAGGCCCTTACCAGCAGTTGTAACATCGACCACCGTAGCATGCGTTCTAGATCCAAAAATCATGCCTGTCTATCAGAACGCCTTGCGCACAACACTTACGCTGTCCGACTACAGGGCAGCATTAACTTCTGCATTCCTTTTCTCCGCAGAACTTAAATAACCCCAAAATGCCTGGCTCAGAACTCTTGAACTTTGATAATACAATATACAATAACTGATATGTAGCGCTTCGTTTAGCATCTTCTAGAAACACAGATAGTCAACACCAGTGGTGCTATGCAATATCGACTACGCTATCGCAACTACACATGTATCAAGGGAGCGCCAACTGTGGGTTACAATATCTGCTAAAGGAGAGCTGTCGAACACTTCGACAAGAAGTGAAGTCATTTACTTAGAGACGTCCTTCAACGACAACGACACCCCATCCGAAGATATCTCTGTTTCCCAGCAACTCAGGCCGAGGTGCGACAGCGCAGGCCTGATCTACGACGGGCTTCTGCAATTCTAGAGCCGTAAGACCCCTTCGGAGTTCATCGACTGTTTGTTGCATCAGTGGGAATTTGTCCACAGGCGAAAGTAATAATAATAATACAAACCGTTCACGGCGACAGCATCGCGCAGAAAATCGACGTTGGTATTGGCATACCAGTATTCTCCGAGGATCCGAGTCGGATTCTCAATAATATCTTCGGGCGAGTGCCCAGATTTTTCAACCACTTGGGTGGCGAAGTTGGAATTCAATCCAGCCTTGACGAGGACTGTAAGAATAAGTATTTTATGCGGCAAAACGCATCGGAATGGCTCACGCTGGTGGGCTTTCTGAGCGGTTGTGGACATTGTAGTTGTCGATCCTAACATCGGCGGAGGTCTAATGCATCCATATTCGTCTCCGCGAAACTTAGATAAGATGTCATGCTGTACGCTGCGACATCAATGACGTAGTAACTCTTTCTACCACGTCGACCTAAGAGCTGATTTTCTTCACGTGTTATAAGCCATTGCCTTGTTCCGCTCGCTTTTGCTCATTTGAGCACAGCTACATGTACACAGCATCATCTTCCATTCTGGAGTCGCGCGACTCACTCTTCTGGGGTCTGAAGCACGCGACCCTCTCACGTATGCATGCTCCCAGTCACCTCCCTCACCTCCTAGCGCATAAAGTTACGTCCAATGATTCTCGTTTATAGAGACCTTCAGGATGCGATAAACCAGGTAAGTCGAACCCGGCAGATACCAGAAGGGAAAAAATGGCAGATGCAATCATACCAATCAACATTAATGGATGTGGAAATCGTATAGAAGATCAAAAACATGCATCAGTCACGAAAAAATATTTCACCCTCAACTTATTGCGGGTCATACTTCAGGAGTTCGAATGAGCTGCCTTTGGGGAGTCCACGTTTTCGAGCCTGTGTCATCATCTACTTGTTCCAGTCTTCCAAGAGGTACGTGTAAGTATCTGGAAGAGAAAATACAAACACGTACGACAATGAGCGACTTTTTGACTCCGAAAACTGCATTTACGTACCCGGCGTGGTAATTAAAGGCCTGCACCAACCAGTCCTATGCTAGGCATACAACGACCCCATCAAACCGGAGCCTTCAAACTTCATTCGCAACTTCAAGCACCCTGTCCCACGAGAGGTAGTCCTCCGGTCCCCATTCTTTCTGCACCCACTCCCGTTTGGTGTGCAAAAAATGCCTTACCGCGAGTGCCGTCTGTCGCGCACACTCTTCTGCAGGGATCTTGCCCACGCCGGTTCCGAGCCCAGTCATAAGCACCCTCCTGATCTTGTCGTTGTCCTCTGCGCGCGCATTCCAGCGCTCGAGCTCGGTGAGAAGGGACCACATGGTATTGTAGACGATGTCCTTGTGTCATGCAATAACCCCGGAGTAGCGCATCGTCGGGCATACGGCGATCGTCTTGCAGCCGTATGAGTTCGGTGGGAGGCTGGGAACGAGACACGCGCCAGGGGGAACGAAACCGTAGTAGCGTTCGCGGATCGCAGATTGAACGAGGCGCGTGAGCGCGTTGAAGAGGCGAAAATGCGAGCGAAAGGTAGAAGTCGAACCTGTTTGAGGGTGTCGAGCGAGACCCAGTGCAAGTCGACAAGGTGCACGCACCCGCCGTCCATGAGACCATATGAATTAGCAGGCAAGACGATGTAGTCAAATGTTATTTGAGATGACTCGAGCCTGCTAAGTCTGGTTTCGAGAAAGGTGAAGCGCTCGAGGTCGTTTGATCCGATGTGTTGGGCAAATGCGCGTTGCCATTCTTCGACGAGTGTCGGTGTCTTGTCTGATGACTTATCGATTAGGATAAAGGAAACTTCTGACATGGTGGTAGTGGCTTGTAAGAATCACTGTTATATATGTGCCATTACTGTTTTAGCGGACGTGGCGTAGACGTTGTGTCAGGTGTGGTGACTTGAGATGAGAACAAGCTTCTGTTTTACACCAACACGACCGAAGAAATGCCGTTCCGGAAGCATCACCAAATTTAACCCACCATTAGCAAGTAGATTGGTGACCAGTCCGTCTAAAAGAGGCAAGCGATGCAAGCAGGCAGCCGTCCGAGCAGGCAGCCGTCTATCGACGGCTGCTTGCTTGCATCGCTTGCCTCTTTTAGACGGACTGGTCACCAGTCTAATTAGCAAGAAGCCAATCGAAGATTGTTCGGTGATAGGCGTCTAGTGCGCACCACACTTTCAACGAGAGTGAACTGTCATATCGACTATACAGTACAGATATCACACTATGACTTCTTCTGTCTTCTTTTTCATCTACATAGATCATGCCACTTAGCATAGTTCGGCAAATGTCCCCGAAAGTTGTGATCCGGAGCCATCTTGATGTTGCTCAGCACCATCCAGTACGTTCAAGGGCGCAGCTCAAGAGTTGCGCATCTTTCAGGTCGTAAAGAGCAATTTCACGGTAACCCTCGAAGCCGAGATGTAAGGAACCGAAGTACTGGGCAATAATGGGAGCAGCTGGTGGGCGAGCAAATAGTATGACAAGTGCCCTCTCCATCGACTCGTGGCAGCTTTATTCAAGAGGGGGGAGGGATATGACTGGTAAAGCTACCATGGATAGAAGAGTGGCCGGTCTGTTTCTCGTATTCATCGAGGGTGACCGACATTTCTTTGACTGGTTCATGATAACCAATGTATGTGCTACCAAGAATGATGTATACACCAATTATATTTTCATCGACGTATTCCATTGTTTTTTTTGGGTCTAGCCGTATTTGCTCTCAGCACTGACTGGAACGAGACGACATTCGACTTCAAAGTAACGAGCGAATTTCTTGAGAGGAATCCGGGGATTGGCGCTCATGACAATATTGGGACTAAATTCAACTCGCCGGTGGCTTTACGACGCCGCTGCTAGATACGTTCCCTGGTAAGACCTCCGAGCTGAATAACTTCAGAAGAGCCTGTAGCCGCAGTGCCGATTGCTTGTTTGGTAGGAGGCACACGTCAAAACATCGGCACGAATGGTGGCGCATCGAGTTTGAATGAGCTCTGGAAAGAACTTGGATCCGGGCCCGATCAAGGAGAAATTAAGAAGATGGGATATTCATCCTGATCGGTCAAGTTTTTGCACACGAGCTTGTTGGCCGGTTTGGGCATCAAAGTGTGCACGAATGAGGAAAGGTCGCAGGTTGGTGAGAAGGAAAAGAGATGTGAGGGAACACTTGCTTGAGCGTTGGGTGCCTACTGGTGCTCAATTCATCATGAGTAAACTGATATGCAGTCTCGGCATAGGTGCCCATGGAAGGTATGTGGAACTTTGGGATGGATTCTATTACATAGCAAGCACCATAGGAACGGGCTATTTCGTTGACGGAGGCTGCAGTGAGGAGATAATGGCAATGAGACTTGTTGTTCTGTTAGATGTGACGATGAAGACGAGAACGGAGAGAAAAGTGTCTACAACCTTTGGCTCGCAGATGAGTCGCTCTGGGTTGATGTGCTGGATATGCTTGGGATAAGGAAGGAAGGAGAGTTGAAAGTGGGGTGTACCGGGCCTTTGAGAGAGGTAGCTTTCATTATATTTGTCTATGTTTTACTCGGTTGGGGACTACGAAGACGACTTCATCACTGCCACAACCCCTTAAAGCTGTCAAACCGAGCCATCCGATGCATTCTTCCACATAAAACACTCACCCTCACCAGTACTCGTCAAGACCGGGGCCGGAATTACGGTGTCTGCCCAGAAAGCTCACCAGCGTGAGTCGTCTAATGTCTTCTTCCATGTAAAACACTCATCCTTACCAGTCCTCGCCAAGGCTGGATCTATATTCACAATGTCCACAACCGCCCAGAAAGCCCAACAGCGTAACTTGCTCGATGCGTTTCTGTCGCGCGGAATGCTCATTCTCCAGTCCTCGCTAAAGCTGGATTAAATCCAGCTTTGCCGCTCAAGTAGTGGAGAAATCTGGGCACCCGGGCACTCGTCGGAAGACATCATCAAGAATCCGACCCGAATCTCGAGACTACTGGTATGACAATATCAATGTCAATTTTCTGTAGAATGCCGTCGCCGTAAATGGTTTATATATATTCACATGTGGACGAATTCCTACTGATGTTGCAAACAGTCAATGAGCTCCGAAAGGGTCTTACTGCTCTAGAATTGCAGAAACTGTCGTTGATCAGGCCTGCACTGCTGCACCTTGACCCGAGCTGCTGGGCCACAGGAACATCTTTGGATGGGGAGTGAAGGCCGTCTCTAAGTAAATGACCTGTGAATGACATCATATTTTTTTTTACCTTGTGTTGCATTACGCGGTCCCGTAGGTTGTTCCAACCGGGCATACTTACCGTGTGCAAACTTTGTTATGTCAAATGACGTGTTCATACGATGAGCATCGCTTGAAGAGGAGGTCATCAACGTCGGATGTCTCAAGTACTCACTGGTACTAGTATCGCCAGAGCTCAATGTCAGATTGTGATGACATAGAATTATTCCCAGTCTTGCTCATGACATTATCCGTGGTGACCAATATCATTTTGATTTGTGTTTTTCTGTGTACGGGCCTTGATGACTGTCCTTTTCGGGTACATCATCGCACAGTCATGCCTGATACAGTAGACCAGCTCAAAGCTAGACGTAAACGACCCCAGAATATTGGGGTCTTTACACCTCTTTCGCAAGATCAAGCACTCTATCCCACGAGAGGTAATCCTCTGCCTCCCATTTTTTCTGCATCCACTCCCGTTTGGCGTGCAAAAAGTGTTTAATGGCGAGGGCCATTTGCCGCGCACACAATGCTGCGGGAATCTTGCCCGCGCCGGTTCCGAGCCCAGTCATGAGTACCGTCCTGATCTTGTCGTCATTCTTTGCATTCCAGCGCTCGAGCTCGGTGAGAAGGGACCACATGGTGTTGTAGACGATGTCCTTGTGCCATGCGATAACCTCGGGGTAGCGCATCGTCGGGCATACGGCGATCGTCTTGCAGCCATATGGGTTCTGCGGGAGGCCGGGGACAAGGAGACACGTGCCAGGAGGCGCGAAGCCGTAGTAGCGTTCGCGGATTGCGGATTGAACGAGGCGTGTGAGTGCGTTGAAGTCGTTGGACGGTGAAAATGCGAGCGAGAGGTAGAAGTCAAATCTGTTAGGGTGTAAGAGGTGTAGGGAAAATTGGCAAGGAATACGCACCCGCCGTCCATGAGGCCGTACGAATTGGCGGGCGAGACGATGCAGTCAAATGTTACTTGGGATGATTGGAGCCCGCTCAACTTGGTCTCAAGAAAGGCGAAGCGCTCGAGGTCGTTTTGTTCGAGGTGTTGGGAAAATGCGCGATGCCATTCTTCGACAAGTGTCGGTGTGTTGTCTGGTGACCACTTGGGCACGTCGATCAGGATAAAAGAAACGTCAGACATGATAGCGGTGGCTGTGAGTAGTAGAGTGGGTGCTTACGTCACTTTTCGAAAAACTTTGTCCTCGTCCTCGTCGACCGACGAAAAAATGTCTGCGCAACGAGTGGCTTTATGGGCCGCCGAGCCCGACCTCGACGATGAGATACACGATGTCGACATTCCCCTCACAATCCCGACTTACCCCACCGCCGACATCTACGACGACAACCTCCAGCTCGACGAGAGCACCCTCGTCGCGATGCAAGCTCAGATCGCACAACAGACCGCCTTTTCCCAGATCCCCGACGCCGTCAAGCGTGTACGTACCATTCTCGCTCCAACCCTGATTACGCCAGATCGCCCATTTTACAGTTCATCGTTCACTTCCACCAAGCCGTCTTGGACAATAACCTCCCCGAAATTACGCTCGCCTACGAATCCGGGTGGAACCGCCTCACCGAAAAATTCTACGCCAAGACAGAATGGCCCGAGGCAGAGATCATCGCACCGCTCGTCAACGACGACCAGATCTTTCTCGTCCTCTACCGCGAACTCTATTATCGCCACGTCTACTCGCGGCTGCAGCCCAACATCGACGATCGGTTCCATTCGTATGAAAACAGCTGCGAGCTGTTTAATTACCTACTCAGTGCGTGTGCACGTCTTTCCCGTAGTGCCATCATTGATCGCATTGCTAGATTCGGACGGGCCCGTGCCCCTGTCGCTACCCGCGCAGTGGTTGTGGGACATTATCGACGAGTTCATCTACCAGTTTCAGTCTTTCGCATTGTTTAGGTCGCGGCCTACGACCAAGACGGACGACGAGCTCGCGATGCTCGCTTCAGAGGGTGGGACGCAGGCTTGGAGCAGCTACAGTGTTCTCAACGTGCTCTACTCGCTCATTCAAAAGAGCCACGTCAACGAATGGCTCAAGGCACGCGCCCAGGGCAGATCCGACGAAGAGATCGAGTGTGTGCCGTCTCGTCGAGCGGGATCGCTTCTGACGCGTGACACAGACAGGTTGTAGGCGAGTACGGCACGCGGCCACTGTACCGTCAGCTTGGGTATTTCTCGCTTATTGGGCTTCTCCGCGTTCATGTTCTGCTTGGCGACTTTACGCTCGCGCTCAAGGTCATGGAACAAGTGGGATTGGGGTTAGGTATGGGTCAAAAGGCACCATTCACTGCACCCACTGCCGCACACGTTAGTACGGCGTACCATGCTGGCCTGTGTTATCTTATGCTGAGAAGAGTAACGGATGCGGCGAGAGTGTTTACAGGGTGTCTAAACTGGGTCATGCGAGCGAGGCAATATCACACTCGGAGTTACCAATACGATCAAGTGGGTATAAGATAGGACGCTTGGGTGGTGACTGACATTGTACAGATCAACAAAACGGCGGAACGCATGTATGCGCTGCTCGCACTATGTAATACTCTTGCACCGACGCGGTTGGACGACAACGTGATGAACATTGTGCGAGAGAGGTATGGCGACCAAATAGCACGAATGGCTCGAGGGTGAGTATTGTAGTATTATTGTAAAGGAGATAAACTCATACATAGGTGCACAGGGAAGAAGGTCTGAGCACCTTTGAAGAAATATTCCTTTACGCCTGCCCCAAATTCATCACTGCAAACGGACCCCCGTACGACGACCCAACGGCACTGGCATCATTACTCAACCCACCCACGCCGTCGTCGCCCACGTCTCCGTCTGCTGCTTCGAGCACGGTGTCGGATCCGACGCACCGCCACCTGCGTGCCCTCACTGCTCACTTCATGTCGATGACACCCGTGCCAGTACTGCGTAGTTTACTTAAACTTTACACGTCGCTTGACACGCGGAAGCTCGCAGGGTTCCTCGACGCGGGGGTGGACGAGGAGGAAGTTCTGAGCTGGATGATGGTAATGAAGAACGCTGGGCGGTGTATCGGGCGCGTCAACATTACAGCGGGGGCAGAAAAGGACGAAGCAAAGGCCAACGGGGCGACAAGCAATGGCAGCTTGCTCGACGGCGAGTGGATGTCGATTAGCGATTTGAACTTCGTGATCGACGAGGTGCGATTCTGGGTGCATGCTTGGACGTGCGTGGGCTAATACTGTGACAGAACATGATTCATATCGCCGAGTCGACGGTCGGTAGGCGGTATGCGGGGTGGTTTATCCGGAATTCTGAACATGCGGCGCGGGTCTTGGACGGGTTGCGTGCAGCGCCGTTGCCCGGGTCCATGTCAGTCCCTTCAAAAGCCCAGGGAAAAGAAGTGGATTCAAAAGGGGACAAAGGAAGCAAGGGAGACGGTGCGCCGCGAAGCAGCGGTCAAAAGGTGGCCTGGGGAGGAGTCAAGGCAGCTTGAATGTGTACTACAAATTTCTTGCTCCGGTCATTGCGACATTGCGATGTCATGATATCAGTATGACTTCAGATCCAGGAATACATTTTTATACGGTATCACAAGTGCGGACATAAAGAGTTGACGGATTGGTCACCAGAAATATTAGCACCGAAGAATCTAGAACTCTACGTAACTCTTTCAATGGTGCTTTTCATCCCGTCCGCTGACAAGGAAAAGGAAGTAACATGCGTATTAACAATTTGATCGACGGGGCAAGAGAACAGCTTGCCATCCAACTCTATGTATGGTCACTGATACCAGCATGAAGAGACGTAATCACGACATTACCCATACGGTACGGCATCATAAGTCCAGAAGACGACCCGGAAAATGGGGCCTAGTTCACTTTTGAAACGCTGCAAACGCTTGGACCGCGTCAGCCATCCGTGTTTGGTCATCATGACGTTGGAGCTACTCACGGCAGTGTGCGTTCAACACCTCGCTCACCCTCCACTTTTATGGAGACGACCTGCGTTCCCTGCACATCGTCGGACATGAGTACGTATGCAGAGAAGGAAAAAATGCAATTTACATCAGCAAGACGGCTCGTGGATTTCACCACACCATATTTCACTTCCCCGGCGGCAGTCCAGAAAAAGACTCGGGTACCACTCTGAGCTCGATGGGCCTGCCCGTCAAGGACGCGTTCGGAGACAAGTGGCGGCTCACCGGAAGCGCGTTCATGGGGGCGAGATGGTAGGAGAGAAGAATCTGAGGGTCTTCCGGTGCCCTTGCTAGATGGAACGCTTTCTTTTATGCACCTGTGGAGTAAAATGCTGAACGATATCGATCCCTTCTATTTCGATATTAGTCCGGCGTCGGTGATAGGAAGCAGCAAGTCGCTATCCTGTACATAACCCATCGATCATCTAATGCCAATAGTTGACGGGTTTCAGTGCTCCAAGGGAGGAGGTTTGAGAGGAGAGCACGATGCGCCCAGCTGTGGGAGTGTTCGGAGCTGGAGAAGACACAGAATCAAGAAAACACAGGTATATACACAGCCAAGACAAAGGGAAATGACACGGAACAAGAACGGGTGTGAAATGTAGGCGATGGTATAAACGTGGAAGGGCGACAATAACGGCGATCGGTTACCAATTATGCTATGGGCAGCGATGAAGCATTCGCAATCACTTCCATGGAATGCATCCGCGTCGAGGGTCCTCAATCTTTCCACGTACCAAGCATTTTCAAGTTAGTGATAATACGTGTGAGGCCTCACAGTTGCATATCTAGACTTCAAATTATAGTTATTCAAATCGCCTCTCCAAAACGGGGCAACTTAGTTGTCAAAAGTGTGGTTTACCGTCATCGTGGAGTCTGGTGCCGGAGTGAATTCTTCGTCAGGGATTGCGGCTTGGCAGGACTGTTGGGTACACGGAAACGTAGTCAACATCAGTTTCGATGTTGAAAAGAGTCGATTGATCTGGCTGGAAACGAGATGATCGATACCTGGAATGGTGACCCCATTGTTCATGTTCCGAATTTGAAGAAGGGTTGCATGGCCCGTCATGTGATGAGGTCGATGTGCCATTCACACATTCATATAAAAGCGTTGAGAATCTCGAATGTCCTTAAGTTGTGCGATACCTCAGGTGGCGTATGTGGAGTAGAGGGGAATTTGCCGACGCGCATGCAATCCATTTAAGTTTGAGGCTGAAGGTTATGCGGGGAACACTTGATGGAAGAAGCAGCAGCTACACTCGACGGTGTCCTTAATTAGGGAGGAACACGATCATGTATACAGGAGGCGTCTTTCGTAACAAACCCAAGTCGTAGCCTCTTTAGCGCCGCCGAATGAACGAACGCGCAGAGGGTTCTACCCCTGAGTTACAGTGCTGCTCTACACCAAGCGCAATTAGCGAGCGCAGCTGGAAAACGTGGAGTGCACGTGGGTGGACAATCATCGCCGTCAATCATTCGCGCCAGCTAGCTGGTGCTCATTACAATAGGAGAGAGCAGGAAAGTGCTGTCTGTGCATGTTCGGATGACCTAGGGCACCGGAGTCGCTACATACGCGCTTCCAAATCCTAGGCCACGACAAAGATGCGCGCATAAATACGCTTAGATGCATGTAACACGATGCCGCCCATGAACCAGTAACTGATTGCTTCACGTGCCTGTCCTCTGCGGAGTTCCTTTCCCGATGGCGGTATGAATGCGATCCGCGTCACGCCGATTTCGATTGCCAAAATCGCAGATAGCGACCAGCACGTTCTGTAGCGGTTATTGGCGCAGCACAGACCCTTTGACCGAACGTGATTCGAGTTGTAGGTTGGGAGACGGCGTGTAGGATAGTTCATCCGGAATTCTGAACATGCGGCGCGGATGTTGGACGAGTTGCATGTGTCGGGGTCTGTGTCAATCCCTGCATAAGGCACAGGGAAGGGGACTCAAAAGGAAGGTACCGAAGAAGACGGTGCACCGCCAAGCGGAGGTTGAAAGGTTGCCTGGGAAAAGAGTCAAGGCAGCTTGATTTCACAACTCACGCTCTAGTGAAAGTTTCGCCCGTATAGTAGTGTGATAGCAGGACGACCTCAGTTTCCGGTATCGAAAGAAGTACCCCGTTTTTACTACATAAATTTCCAATCTTCATGTCCGCGTTCCCGTACCAGTGTTGAATGTAATGTGTTCCTGCAGAGTCAAGTACCGTTAACGAACTGGTGAAATACCAAACGACCGCGTATGACCAATTTGGCCGTCGGGGTAAAAGTGTCATCCAGTTCTAGGTATGGTCACGGATGCTGGGGAGGAGGGGGGGGGGGGGTAAAAGCGAGATTCTCATTCAATGCGAAATCCTGAATTCGTAATACCACCAAGAGATTAAAGAAGCCCAGTTCACTTTTGAAATGCTGCAAATGCTTGGGTAACGTCTGTCTGCCATGTTCGGTCATTTTGATATTGAAACTACTCAGAGCAGAGTGTGTTCAACACCTCGCATTCCATTTCTATGGCGGCGACTTGCGTCCCCTGCATAACTGTTGGATACGGGTACATGCACAGACAAGAAAGCATTACATCGGAAAGACGGCTGGTAGATTTCACGGCATCGTATTTAACCCCGCCGGCGGCAGTTCAGGAGAAGACTCGGGTACCATTCTGGGCTCAGTGGGCTGCCATCAAAGATGCATTCAGGGAAAAATGACAATGGCGGTGACCAGCGACCGCTGCTTGCAATGGGTGGTGATGGAGAATGTAACCACTCGCCACCACGACCCCACTGACAAAATGTATGGAAAGCAAATATTGACGACTTGTATCAATCCTTCTGCCCACGAGATACTTCCGCGTTAGTAATAAAATGTGAAGTCTTGCAGTTCCAATATCTAGACTTAATTTCAGCCAATTTAAGTTTATTGCCTACCTAAACAAGACACCAGGAGTGTGGTTCACCATCAATGTATTCTATAGGCTCCGAATTCTTCCTCAGGGATTGCGGTTGAAAGGCTGTTGGGCGAGTCAAAACGTAGTCAGTGTCAACTTCAATATTGAAAACGAGCAAAATTATCTTGTTTGCAAAAGTCATTTCCCGTAATTAGTTTTCAGAATGGGGGCAGCAAAAGTTTCCATCTGGTATACCAGATATGGACCTGATGGGAAGCGATAGTTCGATAGAGATAGTTGATATATGGAGCGGGGACCCACTTTTCATGTCCAAAACCTGAAAACGGTCACATGTGCTCATTATTTGAGCCCCATGATAAACCGCTCACACGTTCATACGCAAGTTGTTCGAAATGTAAGGTTGTGAGAGAAAGTCGTCGAATTATCTGTTTGTGGTACGAGGTCACAGGTTGTCAAACATCCGAGGGACCAAAATACTGTACATAGTAATGAATGGGGAAATACGTCGAGCTTTTGCGCTTAATTCATGATCTATGCATGATTCGAAACATCTTCGTACCTTTGAGCATACCAGAGTTAGGATTAACCGAGTGAGGTCCCCGTCCGGGGTGATCCATGCTTCCACATCGAGAAGGCTTCGTAAATCCAACCTCGTGGTGAGCGCGTTATCTGAGCCTCACTGGAGTTTGCCGGCATCAGTCTGGAACCATAGAATTGCAAATGACCTCCTGGACTATACTTACAGATGTTCTATGGCCATGCTGGTCGGCATTTCGAGTTCGTATACAGTGTTTGGTGAGTAATGAAGTGAATCCTGGCAGTACGGAAGCCGTATCCAAACGTTCTCCTTTCCTATTGTCCTCTTAGCGTAAGTGTTCTCTTTGATTTATGTCTCACCTTATTTCGTTGTTAGTACTCCTTAGCTGTTTGCTGTTTGGCAGGACGACCCCGGAAGTCACACACGACTCGTCCGCGAATGCGCAGTGCTACAGTACGAGTCAGCAGGCTCCTCACGGCGTATACGAGGAGTCGTGATCAACTACTCAGCGGCGGTCCGGCCGTGAGGATGCTCGAGCACAAAATTCATTGAATACTACATACTTGGCTGGTTTCATTTACACGGCTGACCATGAATCGGGTGGCGAATTGCTGCACGGAAACCGGACGTCGCTGCCGGGCACTGGGAGTTTTCAGACATGACGTAAAGCACCAGCATCCGCTGAGAGTACTGTTACGATGCGTGTATCAGGATTCTACCCTCCCGCTATTTCCTAGCAGTGGAATGGTTGTAAAACATTTCAAATGCTGCCATAAAAGTCATCACCAAATGCGAGATTGCGTCCACAACCTGTAATTCTACAAATCATACATTGAGTTTTGCGCCCCGTTGAAGGTGCACAATTCGAAATATTCCGCACCTTGAATGCTAGAGTTAGGTCAGCCACGAGGTCTCCGTCTTGGAAGAGCCGTCGTCATCGGCGGGATATCACCAAGCGCCAAAAGTTTACGGTCATCCTGAAAGGGTTACATAACTGTAAAGTACAGCCCTCGTTTTATGTCGAGGTTTAGGCGCATGTAACGCTGTGCAAGATTTAATATACACCAGGACGCCGCACAGGGAGCTCCTTCAAGTTTCTGGGCCCCAGGTCACAGCAGAAGCATCTTGGATGTGCTTCAAGCAACGACTCTTCTATATACGGTTCATGCGATGCATCATACAGTTCATATACCAGCGAAACACAATACTTATTTGTTTCACGTGCCCGATCTCTGCGGAGATCCCCTTCAGACGGCATCGACACATTTGGTCATCACGTGACTCGCCCTTGGATAATTGCTAATGTCTTCATTGCCCTACTTCTCGACATGGTGTCATTTCATTATATGTACAAAACTCATCACCAGTTTTTCCCTGTTGTAGTCATCACAATTATAATCCATGTACCTTGGATAGTAATCCAGACATCAGCAAACCAACCATTTTGTTCCACAGAGTCACAGGACTGTCTCTTGGAGCACAGCAATTATAAGGAGAGGTTGGACTCTAGTCAATGTGGTATGAGACTTGTATTCACCCATAAAGAGGGGTTAGACTATGTGCAGGTGAGTAAGGAATGTAAATAGCACTATGTAGAATATGCTTACCTCCAGTTGACATGATACAAGACTGGAGGAAAAAGAGTGTGGTTGCATGTCATGCTAGGCAATGCTGATGTCCATAAGTAGGAAGGTAATGAATGTACAGTAAGAAAGTACTACTAAAAGGGCTGATCTCTAATACTATCAAGGCTGTATAGTGCTTCACATACACCCTCAAAATGACTCAAAATATTTCCACTCAAGCACCAGCATTACAGAATGTAGAGATATTTTGATTAATGATTACTGCCTCTGGCACAGTCATAAACATTGCCAATAGTAGTATAGTCATTCATCAGCACTTTAAACAGCTAACTTGGAAGCCACATAGTAAATATAACACCACAAATATCTACAGTAAGATTAGAAATGGGGGATGTATGATACTAAAACATTACCTCTAGACTATTGTTATGATTTTCCCTTACTGTCTAACTTTTACCTTGCCCCTTTTGTTCTGATCCACATCTTTCCTCATTGTTCCATAACATTCCATGATTCCAAATTCCTCCATTTTGCTTTACAATACTGGAGTTGTATTTCCCTTCTTGTCCTTATTCTCCAGAATGTTCTAGATAGTTTCCTTTCTTTATCTTGGTCTGTGCCTGACCTCTGTACTATAAATACCTGACTCTTCCCTCATGTACTGTAGCTAGTTCTATGCAATCCAAGCCTAGTAACCAGCAAGCCACCTTCAGGTGAGAAAGCCAAGATTCCCTTTTATCATGTCTACATCTTGGTGGCAACCATTGTTGCCACTGATTACCACATCTGAGTTGACTTCCTACAAAGAGGAGTCAACATATTCATTGTCATCTTAGTCACTATTTGGCTGGGACTACGCCATCAATTGGGATATCAAATCTACTTCAGAGATTACTAGCTGAGTTACTAGCCTCAGCATAACAAAAGAACTAGCTCTTCCTTTCCACTCCCTTGTTCAAGAAAGTGACTCCCCTTTCTCATCATAACATCCCCTCAAGGACTGCCTTACCCCTCCATCTACCATAAGAAGAAGAAACCCCTCCAACCCTACTGACATACCCCCATCCCCTCTTCTTCTTTTGCTGCCATACCAGGACCTAGCTCTTTTGATGAACCCATCCAGGTCAAAGAAGACCCTACTATTGAAATAGCAGCCCCATGCCCAGAATCTGAAGGCAAGTGGGAAGAAGATCCTCTAGGACCACTTCTGCCTACTGAGGAGTACCAAAGGAAACTGCAAGAAGCAGAACAATGAGTAGAAGAAGAGGCCCATCAATGAAGAATGGCAAAATCTCAAGAACTTAAAGCTGGACTGCCAGATGATTTCTCTGGGGAATCTGAAGACATAGTCCAATGGATGTTAGCAATGCAGGCTTACTTCAAGATGAACAAAGACCTTTATGACAAAAAGGCAAAGGTCTTGACTGCTCTAAACAAGATGAGTAAAGAGTGAGGAAAGGTCTTTTCTGAAGGATGGTTCTACCATCTAGAAGACCCTCTCATCAAAGCAAAAGATAAAACCTTTGATGTCCTCATTGCAGACTTCTCAAAGACCTTCTTCCCCTTTGATGTCGCTAGCAAAGCACAAAGGACCCTATGCAGCCTCACCTAGAATCTGCAAGACAAAGACAGCTTTGCCAAATATGTGGTGGACTTTTTCCTCACAGCTATTCAAGCCAAATTAATGAATGAAGAATCTCTTATAGAAAACTTCGGATGAGGTCTCAATGAAAAGATCGTCACCAATATCCTGTCCATGTCTTCAGTCCCAACCACACTTCATGGATGGATTGAGCAGGCTAGCAAATTCAATGCTCAGTAGGAACGAATCCAGGATATGAAAAAAGGGTTAGGATGTTACGCTAGGGCTTAGCAACCTAGCTAGTAATGAAGATAGTATACTCAGTGGTAGAGTCGATGACGATGATTAGGCCAGATGCCCATGACTATGACGACGACCAGGAGGGTTCCTTCCTGAACAAAGGTGTATCTGATTGTAAGATCTCGTTGAGCAACAATGGCAATGAAGAGTAAAGCGTTTAGAGGCAGATTGGCGACAAGGGTCTCACCCTTAGGTGGCTTGCTGGTTACTAAGCTGAGATTGCGTAGAACTAGCTAAAGTACATGGGGTAAAGACTGGGTACTTATAGGTCTTCAATGGGTGCACAGGCCATGAACAGAAAAGGAATACTTCTAGAAAGTTCCAGAGTATAGTATGAGAAAGGAGATGCACAGCTCCGGTGCTGTGAGGAAAAGGAGTATGCTTAAGTAAGGAAAATGAATAGGGGTCCATCTTGTAACATTACCCCCCCACTAGGTGTTTGAAGTCTCTTTCAAACATCATCATCGCTCACTGTTACGCTGAGGCTAGTAACTCAGCTAGTAACTGCTAAGATATACCCGATGGTATATACTGATACGTCGTCTAGGTAACCCCAAGATGATTACCACTAATACCGTTGTGTTCCAGTAGAGGGCATTGACCCGACAGTAAGGGAGATCCTGCACAGTGGCGATAAAGATGATCAGCTGATATGTCACTCCTCAATGAGTAACTAGACTCCTTAGTGTAGTAGCTGAGAGTACAGGAATGATGACGGTGTTCTCACTTGTCCTGAGCAGCTTGCTGGTTACTAGGCTTGGATTGCGTAGAACTAGCTAAGGTACAAGTGTACGAATTCTACGTATTTATAGATAGAGAAGATGCACACAGACCAAGAGAGGAAAAGGAAACTATCTAGAATGTTCTGGAGGATTCGTAGCTATAAGAAGTAACCTTGGGCTCCGGTGCTACAAGGTAAAATGGGAGAAAACAGAATACGGGAAGAGTAGGAACACGACTTCGGGGAAAAGTAGGAAATATATGGGAAGGATAGGAAACAAAAGAAATAGGGGTCCACAACCGTAACACTCACCGGAGGGTTATTTTCCGAAGAAAGAGGACAATAATCCTGTGGATGGTTAGTTCTTCCACACATGGAGCAAGGTAGTCCCTTGCAGAGACATGCCGGGTGTCCTGGGGCCCAGAGGAAACAATGAGGGCAGCGGAATTTGATACACTCCCCATGCCAATGCCCCCATTCTTGGCATTTGAAACATTGGCCAAGGCGAGGAGGGGTTTGAGGGGATTCCACGTTAATCGGGTTCGTGGGCGAACCAGGGGAGGCATCCATGATGATTGCATCTCTATCAATCCAAGGAGGAACCAGCAAAATGGGAGACACCAGACTTCCATAGGAGGAGGAGGAGGAGGAGGTAGATGATGGTGGGGTTTCTACCCTCATCCTTGGGTAGGGACTTGGGTTTCTACCCCTTTGTCGAAGGGTCCTAGCTGGGGTGGTGGCAGGCGGAGTAGGCGTCCTTGGATGATAGATGGGGGATGCAGGTCATGGGGTAGGTGCACATGGGGAGTATGATGGTGGGTAGGAAGGTCCAGCAGGGACCAATCAAGGAGTGATATGGGAGGTGTTTATGGAAATGAGACCATCATAAATGTCCTCCTCGGACGGTGTCAAGGAAGTGATGAGGGGGACGAGGAGATGCTGAAGGGAGGAGTTAGGTATATGGTTGACGAAACCCCAAAAACCTTCATAATGAAGGAGGTCGAGGACGTGGTGGCGGATGAGGGCCTGGGAGTCTGTGAGGGTTTGTTGAGTGGTATGTGAAGCCGCTGAGTGGAGACGTTCATAGAGGAGATGGTGGGTCAAGGTCTGGTGATACAGATGTACGAGTGCTTGAAGAGTAATGGCCCGATCCCAGAGGCTGTCTTTCTCGAGGAGAAACATGGCACGAGGGTCTGCAAGGATACCTGTGTAAAGGAGGCGACGGTGGTGGTCGGGGAGTCTTTGGGCATAGATGTGGATGAAGGTGGTGGAAGTGGCAACATTGGACGACATGGTAGAGGTACAGATTGAAGAATGGTTGGGTCGGAGTTCAAAGATTTTGTCGTTTTTTATAGTCGTTCAATGCTTCCAAGGCATTTTCCAAATTGGACTCTGGTTCCCAGGTGTTTTCGGCGGAAGAGTATCCCTTCCATTTTACTAAATATTGTCTCCATCTGCGTGTTCCTCAGTGACTAAGGATATCCGCTATTTCCCATTCTTCTTCACCCTCTATCTCCTTGGATGGAGGTTTTAGGAAGTTTGGTCTGTGCTCCACTGTTTCCTTATAGGAAGAGAGAAGGGAAGCGTGGAACACGTTATGGATTTTCCAGGTGGGAGGGAGTTTTAATTTGTAAGCGAGAGGCGATATCACCTTAGTGATTTCAAAAGGTCCTTCTCACCTAGGGAGTAATTTCTGGGAGGTGTGGCGGAATCGAAGATTCTTGCCACACCTTATCACCTACTTTCCAGGGTTTGAATTTGGAGTAAGTCCTTTCTTGCATAATTTGAGCAGCGTTTTCATGAGCAGCTAACACCTCTCTTTGGGCCTCTTCTAGAAGGGAAAGATGTCTTTCCAGAGCAGGGATAAACATTTTTCCTAGAGGTGGGTAAGCCCTAGGTTCATATCCGAGCATGAGGGAGAATGGGGTTTTCCTGGTGGAGGTGTGGACATTGGTGTTGTGGGAAAACTCTGCCATAGGTAATAGATCGACCCATTTATTGGGTCGGCCTTCAGAGAAGATATGGAGGTAGGTTTCCAGGGATTGATTTGCTCTCTCAGTTTCTCCATCGGTCTGGGGATGGTATGCAGTGGAGAGTCTAAGGTCATATCCTAGTATTCGAGATAATTCTCTAGTGAACGCTGAGGCAAATTGGGGTCCTTGGTTGGATATTACAGAAGAGTGGAGGCCGAATCTAGGGAAAACCTTTTCAAAAAATAATTGGGCAACTCCTTCCACATCAATGGTTTTTGAGCAAGGAGAGAGGATTACCCCCTTTGTAAGGCCATGGTTGACCATGACCATGATGGAGTCAAAGCCGCAGACCGGAGGTAAATCCATGATGAGGTCAACAGAGATCTGGTCGAAAGGACAAGTTGTGGAGGAGACGATGGGGGAGAGGGGGGGTACCGTGGGGTGGGTGTTGACCTTATGCTGTTGGCAAACGGAGCAGCCGGTGACAAAGTGGCGTACAAAGGAGGAGAGGCCAGGCCACCAATAATCTCGTGAAACAAGGGAGGTGGTATGGAAGATGCCACCATGGCCTCCTTCAGGGGAAGAATGAATGGAGGAAACAAGGGTGTGTTGGAGAGAGGCAGGGACATAGAGCCAATGTTTGAAGTAAAGCTTTCTGTCAGAGAAGGTCCAATCCTGAAGAGCGGAGCGAGGGAAGAGGGGGGAATTGGATAAGGATTTGGATATGGCATCAAGGATGAGGGGATCGGAGGCAGAAGATGTGGCAATTTTATTGGCAAGGGA